>JAPKLW010000735.1:146532-159702 GCA_026898455.1 Plectranthus barbatus
TCGTGAGCTTCCCAGGGAATGTCACCATCCTGAAACGGATATGGTTATCTAAATCCAGCCTGAGGAAACCCCACACAAACTGCCATCACCCAAGATGCAGATATACGAGTACATGTAAGACTCTCCACCATAGCAAGTCAAAGTGACAGTCAACCCATGTGTGCCCCTCAGCTTTCAATAGAATTTAGATCCGACCAAATTACGTAGATCTTTACTCATTCATATGTCAAATAGAATGGTTCATCTCACTGTTGATCCTATCAATACATTGAGATGTACCGGTCACACAAAGCAGTTAAGATAAACCACTTATGGACTTGTGTGCCGCAGCCTAAACGGACAACCAAACCAGAAACTGTCTCAGCTGTGATAACTGTTTATATCTCGCTAGGTCGAACGATCTATACGATCTTCTGTGATCTCTTACACACCGTATGATCTCCCTATCGACGAGATAACTGGATGTGTTTGTTCGCATCGTATGATTGTTAATTCAGACAGGAGTTGTTTATTGCAAGTCATTAATGATTACCAGTATATCAAACATAACGTTTCCTAATATACCAATCATAATGATTTTATGTATACAATTCCAACAGGTGATAGATGGGGACCTCCGAGCCGAGGACCTCGACAGCGAGTACACTCGGGAGAACTTCGTTATGCTGAAGGATCTCTAGGAGGTAAGTGCTTTAATGTACTTCGGGTGAGACTCTCCACGCCTCGGTGCTCTTTTAACCTGCTTAATGTTGTTTTGCAGACTACTCGGAGGTTCGCCATCTACTCTGAGAAACTCATAAAGTCGCTGGATTCGGCTAGCGAGGGGCTGGGTCAGTCCAGGAAGGAGCTTCAAGCTGAGAGGGACAAAAGGGCTGACCTGGCCAACAAGCTCGCGTCGGTCTCAGGGGAATTGAAGGAATCGCAGCTTGAGGGTCAGAGGTGGAAGGAGAAGTATGAGGGCTTGAAGAAAGAGAGGCAGGAACTTTTGCGCCGGTGCAAGGGCCTCGAGGAGGAGTTGAGGGCCTCCGCCGCGAGGTTCGAGGAGTCGAAGATGAAAACAGAGATGGAGCTCGACTCCTACAAGGGTCGGTTCCATAAGATCCAAAAGGAGAGGCTCAAAGAGCAGAAGACGCATGAGGAGGAGGTGGAGGCGCTGAAGAAGGGTTACGGGGTGGACTATCAAGAAGTCGTGGCGAATCCGGACTTCAAGTCGACCTTCGATCTATTGGTGCGGATGGTCACAGGATCTATCTGCACCTTAGTTAGTCGAAGGTGTCCGGAGTTTGACCTAGACAATATTACGCGCCCGCCTACGCCTCTGTCTTCGCCCCCGATCGCTACCGAGGGACAACACCTCGATACTCAGGGGGAGCGCCTCGATGCTGATATGCAAGAGGCAGACAAGGAACCGACCCACCTCGAGCCTATTCCAGAGATTGAGAAGAGTGCCGAGGAGAAGGAGGCGGACAGCTTCCTCAATGATGATGGCGAGGATGATGCCCAGAGGAAGGTGGACGGGGATGCGAACGCCTAAAGAGTAGTTCGTTAGGTACTCGGTAAGGAAACCGTTCTTTAGAAGCTCGAGCACCTCTAGACGTAAGGCTTGGCACTCCTCTGTTTTGTGGCCGTGATCATTGTGGAAGCCACAAAACTTCTTCATATCCCGTGTCTTGGGGTCGGATTTCATTTTGGCTGGCCATTTTACAGCACTGTCGAGCCCCTTGAGCACGTTGTTGACCAGGTAGTTCTGGTCGATACAGAGGTTGTAAGGTACCTCTCCCGCACACGGCGCGCGACTGTAAGGGTGGTCTCGTCGCGAGCGATGCTCGTTTCGGAAGTCCTTTCAGTCCACGTACCTCGAACTAGAGGAGCCTCCTCTATGTCGATCCTCTCTATGCTGACTAGCGAGCTCGTAGGCCTTATGCTCATTCAGACGTGCGATGCGGTTTAGCTCATCCTCTTCCCAATTAATCTCAGCCCAAGCTTGCGAAAGTACTGAGTCCATGTCGTAGCAAGGGTGGCTAGTCAAGTCGCGATAGATTTTCGAGGACACGTCTAAGCCATTCTTAAAAGCGAAGACAGCGGTGAGAGGAGGGCAGTTCGGTATAGAGGCGAGCTCCTGGTTGAATCGCCCCACGTAGGACCTCAAAGACTCTCCCTTCTTGATGCGTATGCTATTGAGCGCATCTGGGTGCTTGGCTATGCATCGGCAGTTGGAGTACTGCTTCCTGAAGGCCATGTGGAGCTCCGAAAATGTCGAGAAGGAGCTCCTTAGTAGGTTAACGAACCACTGAAGTGTTGGTCCGGTCAGACTCGCCCCGAAGCTTTTGCACATGCAGGCTTCACGCAGTTCGCTCGGGATCGAGGTGGTCAGCATCTTCTGCTTATAGAGGGCTACGTGGTCCTCCGGATCAGTCATCCCATCGTAAAGCTAGAACGAAGGCGGCACAAACCTCGCCGGGACATCGGTGTTGGTGATGTCGGGTGTAAAAGGCGAGTCAGCGTAGCTGTCACGTGGTATCAGCGAATCCGGTGGGATGATCCCCGGGATGCGGCAAATGAGTTTTTCCAACCCAGCCATGCGTGCTTCGAGACATTTCTCATATTCACCCCGTGGCAGCTCGGTAGCGAGGCGATTAGTCGGGTGGTAGGTTGTCGTCCCCGTAGGTCTGCGCCCTGGATCCAACGTTGCCGGCGTGTCAAGGTCGACCGCCTCCTCCAAGTCGTGGGCCAAGTTCTTGCATGGATCCGACGGCTTCTCGCTAGTAAGGGGCTCCTCGATGAAATGCCGCTTCTGGAGCACGTTCTCCTTGCGAAGCTGCTCGTTCTCTCTCCGCAGGGCATGATTAGTAGCGTGCAACTCCATAATTTTGAAGTCCATCTCCTTCGCTTGGCGCCGGTTCTCCTCAGCCTCCTCGGCCAGTCGTTCCAGGATCGTGTTTAGTAGTTCCGGAGGTACGGCCTGGGCGCCGCTGGTTTGCAAAGTTAGTCGCACCAGCTCGTTGATAGGGACGAGCTCCCTCGAACCGGTTGGCTTCGATGGGGGAGCTCCAGTTGTCTTCTTTGTTTGGTTTCTGGCTTTCTCTCTATTACCTGCCATTAGATCAACGAGAAAATAGTCCTAACGGCCCACGGTGGGCACCAAATGTTGAGGTTCGATTTCACGAGAAATTGGAGCCCTTAGAACTTTACGAGAACATTGCAAATAATATCGAAAAATTAAAGGAAATAAACAAGAATTAACCGACGAAAGGTAGATAAACGATGAACAAAATAATGTAGATATGCTTGTCGTGAATGAGAGAAAAAATCTGTAGAAGATTTGACAGAGTTTCGGCTAGAATTTGCTATCGGAGAGTCAATACAAAAAATGAGCCTCCTGCCCCTATTTATAGACAGGATTGGGGTAGGCAGGCAGCAGCTAACCCTACGCGTCGAGCTGCAACGGCTCACCGCGAATATCGGACCGGTTGCGGGTTTTTTGGGGGAGGTTAGGTCTCCAACGTTCGGGCGCCACCAGCGAGCTAGGGTTTCTCTTCCTGGACCGTCTCGACATCGATCCGGTCAGCTCCTCGATGGCGAGGCGCTTTGGTCATCGATGGCGAGGCCTTGACTTAGGCAGATTCCAGCGTCTTGTTGTCTCCGGTGGGCTTGTCTTCCGGGTTGGACTTATTCGTATGAGCCGACTTGTCTATTGGGCCTAGGCTCGTGGGCCTAGCCCCAACAAACACCATAATGAAGCACATAATTTGATCCACACAAGAACCATCCCTACAACTCATGGTCTCCCAAACTGTATTTTCTGAATATTCCTCAATACCTTCACAAAACAAACCATTTGATTCCATAATAAATTCAAGAAAGTAGATTATTGGGAGTTCTTCTATATTGAACTTAAAATGTTTCGTGGATTAACGACAAAATTAATGATGGATTTAAATCCCGTTGCAAATTTCGACGGATTTAAGACGGTCAACCGACAGAAAAAAATAAAAAAATATTCCAACGGATTAACAACGGTGTCACGCCCCCATTTATCTTCCCCGACTTATGAGAGCGCGATGAGTTATCTCTCAAGATTTCTCACCAAGTAAACACAATTACGAGGTACACTCAAACAAAAGATGACTCATATAGAGATCTTGACAAGGTTCAATTTTATAGAAAACATGTTAGCATCTAGTTCATGTTTAGAAATAAACGACAGGTTTTGAGTATTATATAAAACATGGGGAAGTTTGAACTCAGAGGTTCATTGCAGCGGAACTCGCGTAATGGAGATATGTATATGGAAATACATATCTCAAGATCAAGCTCTGGTTGGACTGCTCATGCATTCCTGCTACCACCTCCACGCTCCAAGCTTTAACCTACATGTTTTAGAAATAACATGCAGGGGTTGAGTACATTGTGTACGCAGTGAACACATCCCCGAAAACATACAAATATAGGTTGTTATGCCATCACACTTGTTTGGAATATTGTTAAAAATATTATAGCCCCTTGATCTCAATTGTATGTATTTTGGTTCTGGTGCATCAAAGCTTAGTCAATCTAGTTACTAGTAACTTAGAATCGTGTCAAATTGTAAAAGTCATGTATAGGATACACTTATTTGAGTTGTAATAGAACTAGGAGAAAGGAACGAAGAATGCTGAAAGAGTCAACATATGTGAAGATTGCTAAAGACGCTAGCAAACACTGAAAAGCTAACAATTACATGAAGAATGCTGGAAGCGCTTAAAGGAATGTTGAAGGAGTGAAACAAGCACGTTACTGAATCTCAGCAGGACTGCTGAGATATTAGCAGACTACCAACTACGAGCAAATGCATGTCAGCAATCAACATTCATTACGAAGTCGTGAAACAAAAGGATCAAAATCACAAGGAAACCCGACGAATCAGAAAGAAGGATAATCAACAGAAAAAGGAAGGTTTCCAGAATCAAACTTAAAGATCTGTTCTGACAAAGACAGCTAAGATAAGGAGAACGCCAATCAAAGATAAAGGAGACCGGAAGAGTCTTTGTGCCTTGCAGGAAAAGAAGGACGGAAATTGGCGAGCAGACACTTTGTGTTAACGGATAAGATTCAAACAACCGTTTGAATCTTCACCTATAAATAGGTGATATCGAAATGAGCTAGATGCTAACATATTTTCTATAAAATCTACAACAGAGAAATTAGAAAGATCAAAATATTCTCAAACTCATACGAGCTTACATCTGAGCATACAGTTGATTGAGACTTTACATAAGCCTTTGAATTTAAAGCTCGAGACCTTTAAAGTTTCTTCTAAGGATAACTTTGGGATTCTTTCTATCCTTGAAAGAATCTAGCAGTCACCTTGCTCTGCAAGAGTGATTATCACGGGCTATTGCCAAACAAAGAAAAGGTTCTGGGAAGAACTATAAAACTCCCAAGATCGACGTCTGAGGAGAAGGGAGGTTTGTCCTTACTCTAAGGAGTGTCAAAGTGAATATTGAAGACCGAGGTTCTTGAAGGTGCGCGCTGACCAGACGGGGGGAGCTGCTCAACATTAGAGATCAAGTCTGACCTCTGTAATCAATCATAGTGAATTTTCAGTCAGGAGAACTGAAGAGTGGACGTAGAACAATTGTTCGAACCACTATAAATCTCGTATTCATTTACTGCTTTTATTTCGTGACATATTATTTATTTTGAATCTCAATACATCAAGTGTTGAAGTATAACTAGAAATAGACCTAACGAATACTCGAGCTTAAACACATTCGATACACACTTGCTAAGTCGTGACTTTAGCAAGATAAGTGCAAGATATTATTAAACATTCTGCTGTAACTATAGATACTCTGATCGGGGACCAACAACACTAATTAGACATGATGTTTTATTTGAAATTAGCTCATGCTTAACTAAACATTTTCATTCACACGCCAAGCTTGGCTAAAAAACTCACATGTGGTTGCTACCTGTTTTAACAAGTGTGACTTGGAAGCAGGCCTACTTCCAAGACACAATGTACAACTAGGAATGATATAATCCACTCAACCACTATCATCAAAGTGCACTGATCTCGGAACACACAACATCGAGATCTGGTCGACTTTAACCCATTCTTATAACCCCTGAGTGTCAACCCGCAGTTGATCCACTCTACACATAAATCAACTGGGGTATCGGACCACCAGTACTGACATACCAGAGTCCAAGCTCGTGGTACTGCGAGCTCAAGGATATCGGTCGTCTTGGCTCGCAATCAGCCAAAATCGTTCAAGGTTTAAAACCTTGGTGCATTTAACTGACGCCTCAACTCTTTGGCCAAGTACGTCTGACTCAGAGGTACAGATAGGATCCACAAAACAATTTTTGGCATAACAATAACTTTAAAACAAAACACTTTTTATACAGTTGATTTTTGAAAAGAAAACATTTTTATGCTTTTGGATTTTTATATAATAAAAGCCAACCTCGTTCTTTTATGGCTTTTGATGGCACGACGGCTGCTCAAAAGCAAGACCTTGCCCAACGCAGTTTCCTTACACATTAAATCACAGTAAATGCACAAATAAGTTCAATGAAACCAATACTTCAAAGACTTAAACACCATTTATCCACAATAATCAACTACGACTTACAACCTATACTCATATCACTTATCTTTTAAACAATTCGTTTAAGCACATAATCTTAACTAATTCCACGACCAACATAGCTTATTTTAGCCGAATAAATGTATGTATAATGATCTCCATCATTCATCTCTATTTTGATTCACATTCATAGACAAGTCGATATCCATAATACACAACTTATGATCTTATATCCAATTACTTTCATCAGTTCCAACTTAATCCATAATCTAGTATACCACAAGTCTCTTCCTTACTCTCATGTTTTCATAATTTCATCTCAAATCTTAGTTCAGTGCATCTATGCCATCACCCATTACTTATACTTTAATTCTCTACATAATTTAAACTTAAGTAATCCAAGTATAATAATTCACGTTAAATTTCCAACTATCCATATATTACATACATGGGTTATTCATACGATAGTATACAAACTCAAACATTGAAGAGAAATCATATCAAATCATAATGTGAAATCAACACAAAATAGCCACAATTGCCACAGACAAGGCTCATTTGCGTCTCAGTTGTGATCCGGGCAGCGATGACCGCAGTCCCCGGCATCCTACGATGGCTAACCACAGTGAAATCCACGGCAACGCGCAGCTCGCCCTTTTTTCATGATTTTATTATTTTAGGGAATTTTCCCATCAATCATCGAAACCATAACTTAATCCCAATATCTTAGCATGCTAAAATATCTTATAAACATATCTACAGGTCAATAAATTAAATTCCATATGCGAGCATGTTGCTGAAACATAAAATAGGCTTAACTCTCACCTTTAACTTTTAACTTCTTCAACCCCAAGTCCAAACTCCAACGATTCAGTGGTAGGTAACACAAATACAAGCCTCTACTAGAACCCTAAACACGTTTAGAATAGAGATAATCAGCTAAATTCCACATTCCAGACGAATTAAACTCAATCCCTAAATTTTTGCAATCCTGTCATAGAAATTTTCAGAAGCCATAACTTGTTTATCCACGGAATAAGGCTAATGAGTAGTCAAAACATATCTATTCTTGAAGTTATACAAGTTTATCTCTCACGTCGACCATCCAAATTCTGCCAGAATTCGCGCCAAAATTCTGCAGTCGCTGGGTGTACTCTCTCTCGCATAAAATTGAAAAGGAGAGATGGTGTTCTTGCCTCTCTCAAGTGTTGTGAGGTATTAGTGGGATCCTTAGGCTAGCTCAAGTGAATCACAAGCTAGGTAAATGCTCATAGGACAAGTGTCCATGGCACTCATCTAATAATTAACCCCTTATTTTATGTAAATCACAACAAAATCCTCACATACATACATACATATATATATATATATACCTGCATATAATGTATGTAACTTGATGTATCAAAGAATATAAATCATCGTCCTTAAATATCAAATACTACAACATTTCCAATCGTATCCATAATCATAACCTCCAAAGTTTTCGGGCTCAAATACGCGTTTACGATTTCAACTAAAATTCCCAAACCAAACTAACTAATTATGCAATTAATCATATGATTAAGCATAAAATAAGATAATAACCTCATTATATTTATTCGAGTTATTACAAACGGATATTAAAAATTAAAATCTCCCGATGGACTAGCAACAATTATAATCGTAGGGGAATTGGTTTTTTAGTTTACCGAGTAATTTTTCCATCAGAGACTACAGATTTCCCGATGAAATTTTGACCATAGGGAAACTACCAGTGGAATTTTCCATTGCAAAATCTACCGACGGAATTTCCCATCGTTAGGTTTTAAAATGATTAAATAAATATATTTAATATTTGTTTTACTTATTTTGGTTTCACATCCTGAATTTTACATCCTTTGCTTCGAGCTCCACAACCCTTCCCTTCCAAATTGTCGTCGATCATTGCTTCCACAGCTCCGCTGCCCTTCACTTTCATAGCTCCACCGCCCTTCGCCTCCACAGCTCAACCGAGCTTTGCTTACACAGTTCCGCTGCCCTTTGCTTCGACAGCTCCGCTTCTATTTTTCATCAAATCCTACTAGTGTTAATTATTAAAACTTGTTTGTCTTGATTTTCGATGTCCAAATGAGACTTGATTTCAGTTATAATGATTATGAAAGAGTTTGTTGGTTATGTTCATTAAATAAAATAAGTAACTGAAGAACTTATGTCTCTATTCTTTATTAAAAAGCCTAATATATCTTTGATATTTGCCAGTTGAATCAATGCAAGTACGATATTGTAGGTATGGTTTAGGTTGTCGATGGAAAACATTTGCAACTGGTGGAAGTTCATCTTCTCACATATTTTCGCACGCATTGAATTGGCAAGTTGAAGATATTTAACAGAAAATGGAGACACAAAATATACAATTTCAACTTCAAATGGAACAAATGGAGGCTCAGTTGAGGGAGTAGAAGGAAGAAAATGAGGCTCAATTGAGGGAGCAAAAGGAAGAACATGATCGAGAAAAGGCTGAAATGGAGGCTAAAATGAGGGAGCAGATGGAGGCCATATGTGCACAATTCATGAGTGGTTTTAGACCTCCACAATAGATAGTGATTGTGTTTTATTTTCCTAATTTTGTTATTAGTATTTTATGAATTGTTAGAGATTTTATAGAAGTTTCAGATTGAGAACTCGATTATAATTATTGACATAAAATGTAGTATAGTATGTTGAAACTAGTGTACCATTCCCCTCTCTAGCTGCTCCTACAAAAGGTAAGTCATGTCGAGCATTAATCTTGCTTTCAACTTGATCTGCCTTTGGTATCTGCACCTTAGCCATATGCATTTGAGCTTCAATCATCTTTTGTTTATCTCTTACTACCTTAACAAGGCTCGAAAATATCAGGTTTGATTGTTGCATTCAAATTTGTTATGCAAAATGGGCCTATTATCATATTTCATTTCTTGGAAATGAACTTCTGCTTTGATTCTCAATCCAATCATTTGTTGCAGTTATCTCGTGAAAACAAACTGCAGAAATCCTCAGTGATGGCGACTGCGGGGCAAATCAAGTGCGTTGTTCTGACCTGATTCTTTCTTTTTAAAACAATACATTTCTAGTGGCTTCTTAGTTTATTTTAATCACAGTAAATTTGTGTTATTGTTGGGCATTGAAAAAGTTAACTCATTTCTAGATGTCATGTCAGATAGCACACTATCTGCAAAGATTCAAATCCTTGAAGAGATTCATGAGTCGTACGAGCACAATCGAAGGCTGAGAAATCCGGCTAACACCTCAGTTCAGCAAGCCATTCATGGGCTAGGATATTTTGTCTACTCACCTGCTCCAACTCTTCTTAGTTTCATGACAACCTCAGTTCAGCAAGCCATTCATGGGCTTGGATATGTTGTCTACTCACCTGCTCCAACTCTTCTTAGTTTCATGATAACACAATGTGTACAGGAACATGTTTACATATATGGATGGATAGTTTGCCACAACTATTAAGGAAAGAAAAACAGTTTCTGATTTTAGTTGCTACAATATTTTTATTTCAGCACATATTTCAAATATTAAAAAAATAGGAAAAAGATTCAAAAAAAAAAAACTACCGACGAAATTCCGTCGGCAAAAAAAACACAACATCTAGCGACAAAAAATAAAATGAATATACCGATGGAATTTCCGTAGGTAAAAAAAAATCTAACGACAGAAAACTCATCGGTAATTGATAATAAATCTAGCGACGGGAATAAATATAGCTTCAGCGACAACTTTTCCTTCGCTAACCTATCGGTAAATTTAATGACGAAAATTTATCCGATCGCCAATATTTAGCGACGATGTTTTTAACGACAGTGGTTGTGTCGAATTTATTGTTCAACGACGGAATTTTTGCCTTTATCGGCGGAAATTTTCTATCGCTAAAAAGTGTTTTTTTGTTGTGGATTATTGTAGTACATGTATTAAATTCATTTGCTTTACCTCTAACAATTTATTCAAAAACTCAACTACGTCCATAACAACTAAATAGAAAAGGTATACTCATTAAATAATTTAATGTAACACTTTACAGTACAAACTGATAATAATCATTCAAAATGATTTTCATGTAAATCCTTGATGGAGAGTCTCAATTGACATTAAAAAGATGTTTAAATGAAAGACAATATAATAAAAACAATTGAATTGCCCTTTTATGTGAAAAACTAAATTAAATGAGTACCCCAAAAAAATTTAAACTTATAATTAAGTAATATTAATATTATTTTAATCAAGACTTCTTTCCATTCAGTGTGCAAATTCTTACAATTTGCTCCAAACAATTATATATTTAGCATTTTCCTATGTTATTACATCACTCTATGTGTTGTAAAATATTATATGTCTTCATCATATTCACTAAAAAAATTCACACGACACTTGTTTAATCCCAAAAACATAGACTTGTCCCAAATCTATTATGACTTGAATATAGAGAAATAAAATCAAATATAGAATAGTATAATTACCCCACATTGACTATAAATTAATAATTTGATTAAATACCCCAAAGAGCTTTCATTAAATATTAACAATTAAATCATATGACACTTGTTCACACACCCTTGCAAAAAAAATTATCAATTGTTGATTGTTTTCGATCCGAGTTGATGTGTGGGGAAGTGGTTTAGTAATAAATGAGTGGGTCCAGCATTCAGTTATCAATTAACTCTTGATGAGTTAGTTGACAGATGTAAGAATTTAAGTGCAATTGACATTAATTTCAATTTCAGTTATACTCCAATAGGTAAGAGCTATTAAATTTCAAAACAATTAAGTATTGAGAATAACTAAAAGTAACAATAAAGCAAGAAAATAAGACAGTATATATAGTGGTCCAGGAGCTAAAAGTCCCTACATCCACTCTTCATTCACTATGAACATAAATCATTAGCTTGGACTATCCAAGGTACTTAAATACAGGTTGTGATCATTGTTTTTCTCTCTAACAGGAGACTTGTGCTGACTAAGCTTTTCCACACTCAGGGTGCTAGGCTTGATCAGTTGTTCTTCAGTCACAAACACTATATCTCTTGAAGTTTTACTTTTCTCTATGAAATATGTTTCTACTGTTGGATTTTGTATACAGAAAGCATTTATTACGATGAGTATACTTTCAACGGTATTTCCTATCTGTTAAACAAACTTACAAGCGAGTAACAATGGTATCCTCTTATCTCACCGATAGGGACGATCATACTGCGTGTTGTAGATCGCAGAAGACAGTATGATCACTTGACCTAGTGAGATATAAATATTATCACAACCGAGACAACGTATGAGGATAAGTATGTCGGTGTAGGCTGCAGCATAGTCTGAAAGAAGTAATCTATCTTGATTACTTGATATGTTAGTACGTGCGGTTGCATATTGATTGGACCATAGTGAGATGTATTATGTTGTTTGACATCAGAGAATACAAGATCTCGATCTTGATTGAGTCCAAACCCTGACGAAGGTTCAGGGGTATGCACGAGTTGACTGTTGCTTTGACTTGCCATGGTGGAGAGCCTGAGTAACATGCTCGTATACCCGCATCTTGGGTAACATCAGTTCGTGTATTACAGTCTGAGACTGGAGTTAGGTTACCATGTCTGAGTAATAGGATGGGGACATTCCCTGAGGAGCTCAATAACATTCATCGTGCTAAAGTCCTGCAGGCAGATTATGTTCAAGCACGAGTGATAAGGTTTGAGTGGTACTGCTCAGGAAATAAGAAATTAATTAATTGTGGAAGCTTGTCAGAAGCTCCAATAAATTAATGAATGTCCAGTAACCTTAAATATGGGGATTCTCAAGTAAATGCAGCCCGTTCTCATAACGTGGTAGGGGTAAGTTAGTATTAATTATGTGGTAAAAAAAGAATTAATATTAATTAATTAATTGTGTCCTGGGTTGTGGACATGGGAAATAATTAATTCTTAGGCCCACTTTATTATTTACATTAGGTCCCAGGTCTGGCCCAATTAAATATGCTGAATGGAGCCTAATAGCCTATTAGGGTTTGAAACCCTGGGTTTATAAATAGACAGTTCTCTCTCACAAACCCTAGAATATTCAAATCAGTTAAAACCCTAGATCTGAGAGAGAGAGAGAGAGGTGCGGCGCCTGTGTGTTTGGGAGACGAAGGATTTCGACTCTGGCATACACATTCACAGTCCTGTGAAATCCTCACCAGTAGCAGGATTGAATAACATTGGGATACTTATCTGAAGATCTAATTTGGAGAACAAATTTCTTCCCTTCTCTTTACTTTTGATTAATTCTTGAAATTAGATCTGGTTATAATTTCTATTTTCGCAGTTTTAATCAAATTGCGTGGTTGAATCAAGGGTGGAATTCAAACGCGAAAGATCGGATCAGACCCTACGGAGTTAAAGTAAACTCGAATATCTACTGCATTAAATTCATAGGAGCATGCTAGGGTTTATCGTATGTTAATTGTTCTCAACATCCATGAACGACTCGGGTTTATTTAGATTTGGCGATTCAGTTTGCCATTAAATCCCTACAATTGGTATCAGAGCCTGGTTTCATTTTCATGGCTCTGTTGGATGAGAATTTTATTTGATTATGCATG
>JAPKLW010000735.1:160976-218938 GCA_026898455.1 Plectranthus barbatus
ATGCCTACCACTCGCAGTGGTTAATGTAATAGTTAGGCTAGATAGACACACTGTATACTCTGTAATAGTGAGTGTAATGCTTTGAGTATAAGTGGGATATTGTTGGGTTTTGTATACAGAAAGCATTTATTACGATGAGTATACATTCAACGGTATTTCTTATCTGTTAAACAAACTTACATGCGAGTTACAATGGCATCCTCTTTATCTCACCAATAGGGACGATCATACTGCGTGTTGTAGATCGCAGAAGACAGTATGATCACTTGACCTAGTGAGATATAAATATTATCACAACCGAGACAACGTATGAGGATAAGTATGTCGGTGTAGGCTGCTGCATAGTCAGAAAGAAGTAATTTGTCTTGATTACTTGATATGCTGGTATGTGCGGTTGCGTATTGATTGGACCATAGTGAGATGTATTATGTTGTTTGACATCAGAGAATACAAGATCTTGATCTTGATTGAGTCCAAATCCTAACGAAGGTTCAGAGGTATGCACGGGTTGACTGTTGTTTTGACTTGCCATGGTGGAGAGCCTGAGTAACATGCTCGTATACTCGTATCTTGGATAACAAGTTCAAGTAATAGGATGGAGACATTCCCTAAGGATGGGGACATTCCCTAAGGAGCTCAATAAGTTCAAGCACGAGTGATAAGGTTTGAGTGGTACTGCTCAGGAAATAAAAAATTAATTAATTGTGGAAGCTTGTCAGAAGCTCCAATAAATTAATGAATGTTCAGTAACCTTAAATATGGGGATTCTCAAGTAAATGCAGCACGTTCTCATAACGTGGTAATAAAGGGGTAAGTCAGTATTAATTCTGTGGTGAAAAAGAATTAATATTAATTAATTAATTGTGTCCTGGGTTGTGGACATGAGAATTAATTAATTCTTAGGCCCACTTTATTATTTGCATTAGGACCCCGGTCTGGCCCAATTAAATATATTGAATGGAGCCCAGTAGCCCATAAGAGTTTGCAACCCTAGGTCTATAAATACAGTTCTCTCTCACAAACCCTAGTTTTATTTGGATTTAGTGGTTCGGTTCGCCATGAAATCCCTTCATCTACAGCTGCTGGTTGAAAGTTTGTGTTCTCTTTAAGGAGCTTCACACTTGGATTCTTATCTTAACAGATATATTATATCTCTAAGCCCTATTGTGATATCAGTTAGTTGGCTTCCAATAAGTCTCATCCTTAGGAAACACAAAACGCCTGAGAGATAGAGAGAAAGAAAGCAATAAGCTTGATCTCTTGAGTATCACATTATCAAAGGTTCAGTAGTCTCGACAATCTTGTCTTTTATCTAAAATGAGGTATTTATATGCCACAATTTGAATAGTAGTCATTGAGAGATGTCGATATTGACTCCATACTTTTGCAAGTATTTGTTTGTACAATGTTGTAAGCTTTTTCTTCTTTTCATTCCTTTATCCTTGCGGTCAACAAATATGGAGTTTTTATTCAACTAATAATACTAATCTGTCTAAAATCCAAACTTACTATTCTGTCATAGTAAGAATGATTTTGGGTGATCTTTTGAAGTTTTAATTCTTCTTTTTTTTTTATCTGGTCTCAGTTGTCTTTCAGGTAACTAGAGATTCGTCCTTGTGTCAGCTGACATTCTGTATTGTCAGTTAACCGATTAAAATATTAGCTGCCAGGGTTGGCTGTACCAATACTTACATGAATCTTCTATACTTCAATTGACAGTTTCTTCTTAACTGACATCTTTTCTTTTTCTTCTCATAACTGTTGGCAAAACAGTTATCGATATCAGTCAAACTTGTTTGTTTGTTTTTAGCTCTTCAAGCCTTCCGTCTAAGCTATTACAACTAAACAACTTGTACAAGATAGTACATTTTAATTTCGATTCTAATATAGTCAATTTTACAAAAAAAATAAAAATAAAATAGTTGACTGATTTTTATTAATTATCAAAACTAAATGTAATTTCTAATATTTATAGAACTCGTGGATCGTTTGATCTACCCTTATAATTTCGCTTGCCTATTTTCTTTCCTTTGTAATCTACTTTTTTTTTTTTGGGAGTATTTGGGAAAAAAATTATTTTGAGTCATACGAGATTTAACATTCTGGAATTTAAAATCTGGATTCTAGATTGAAAATTTTAGAGTTTTTTAAATCTGAAAAGAATTTCTAAATTGAGAAGGGTCTTGGAATAGCAAATAAACTATATCAAATTAATAATACTTCAATTACCAAATATTGGCGATACTAAAAAACAAAAAGACGTGCCGACGCACACAAAATTCACATCCCATATACATACACGACCACTTGAATACTTCTTTTTTTTTTTCTATATATATCTAATTAAATAAGTTAAGTCAAAAAAACTTATATGATATGAACTTATTTGTCAAAATTCATTTTTCGGATTTTAAATAGATAATTAAATTATCTTTTAAAATTTTGAAATGAGAATTTTTTTTTTCTAATACCAATCTAAATTTATCTAAAACATATCTATATATTATAATTAGATTTTCTTTTGGTGAATAATGTATTTTTATTTAGTTAATAAAAATAAAATCTGATTAGATTATATGGATAGGTTTTAGATAAATTTAGATTGATTAAAAAAAAAGGAGTACTCTCAATTTAAAATCCGAAAAATAAATAATATATTTTTATTTTACAAAAAATATACGTGTATATATATATATATATATATCCGTCTTGCATAATTTAATTTTTATAAGAAACTATTTCCCACAAAAACCATTATAATATAATTAGTTAAAATCCCAAAGAAACTGAAAATCTATAAAATAGCTATATATATAAAAAGGAAGCAAACCTAATTCCTTTTCTCCCAAGTTTTGGAGACTAAAAAACAAACAGTAATTAACATCGGCTGCTGCTGCTGCTGCTTCTGCTTCTGCTTCTGCCTGCGTAGGTGAGAAGGTTTATTCTCTCATTTTGCTCAATTACCTATGGTTATTTAACTAATATTATAATTATTGGAGGAATAAAATGAATGATTAGCGTTAAACTATAATTTAATCAATCATTCATCGCAACTCCACGCCATTGTGTTGTGAGATAACAGCCTATACATAGCTAACGAAGGTAGTAGTTTATGCGCAAGCTTTGCGATGATCTTTTCGCACAAAACTACGAGTTTTCGTGTTGAGTTTGTTATTCTTGTGCTTGTGGGTTGGGGCTTTCTCTTGTTTCTTCTTATCTCCGTCGCTATCTCCCGGTTTTTGTGTCATAGTTTTGAAAAAGATGGTGCGTCGTTTTAGACTTTTCGGTTGGTTGATTGCAGGGATGCTTGACAATTGTGATTGAAGTTGGGGTATTTGTTGGAATTGTGCTCCTCTTGTCTGTTTTGAGCGATTCTGCTGTTAGTCGGCAACAATTGGAATTTCGTAATTCGAATATTTTATTTGGGTTGGGAGAAAATCAGCTGAATTCGCAGATCTCTGAGCGGCGTTGGGGATTTCTGGGGGAACGAATTCTTTTGGGATTCGAGTTTAATTGTTGAAATCAATGGTGGTTTGCAAGTAATTAGGGTTCTCATGGAGGTTTTGTATGTGCATTTGGGGTATTGGTTATAGGATCTTGTTTCTTCTGCTTCTGGAGAGGGGAATTGGATTTAGCTGCTGCTGGTTCTGTAGAGCAGTTGATTCGTATGTTATAGCGAGAAAATGAGTTCAGATGCATTGGAAGGTGGTGTTCAAATGAAAAACCTTGCGATCCATATTGCTGAGAATGGGCACTCATATGAGCTCGACTGTGAGGAATATACCCTTGTCGAGGCTGTGCAGAGGTTCCTGGAGTCAGCTTGTGGGATACCATTCAATGATCAGCTTCTTTTGTGTTTGGACATGAAATTGGATTCTCAACGACCCCTCTCTACTTATAAACTCCCATCTAGTGATCGCGAAGTATTTTTGTTCAACAAAGCCAGGATGAGGAGTAATGCACCTCCTCCTCCATTGGAGCAATTTGAGATTAGTGATATCCCTGATCCCCCAGCACCATCCTCCTCTCACAACCCCCACCCTCTAGATGATGCTTCCGACCCTGCACTAAAAGCCTTGCCTTCGTACGAGAGGCAGTTTAGATATCATTTTCAGTGTGGGGATGCTATTTATAGCCGTACTTTAGCTAAATTCGAAATATGTGAAAGGCTTTTGCAAGAACAGAAGGTGCAAGAGAGGGCATTGGAGATTGCCAGGGGTAATTTAGATTACTTCTACAAGATTGTGGTTCAGAACTATGGAGATTTTATGAAATGTTACTCACAGCAGCACCGCCAACATACCAGCCTTTTGGTTAACTTTATGAGGGATTTGGAAAGATTGAGATCTGTGAGACTTCATCCATCATTGCAAACTGCCAACCGGAAGTGCTTGTTAGATTTTGTGAAAGAAGATAACTTGCAGAAAACAGTCGAAGATTGCAGTAGTTCTCACAGACAGTTTGAGAATAAAGTTGCAGAATTTAAACAGGAGTTTGGAGATCTAAAACGCAATACAGAAAATTTGTTTTCTGGCAAGGCTTCCTTTCTAATCAAGGACTTGGATTTGGCTATAAAAGACCACCAGCGGTTTATGAATGAGCATAAAAGCATCATGCAAGCTCTCAGGTCTCTCTCTCCCTCTCTACATATTTGATGCATTCTTGCCCAATCCTGCTTCATATTCAGTTGGTATTGCATGTTTCATAGCATTAAAGTATTACAAATAGTAATACATAAAGTATATACATTGTTAGTTTATCTACTCATGTCTCATGGCCCTTGCTTTGACGCAATCCCAGCAGTGACTTAACTTAGTCATGCGCTTTACAGTGAAATGCCTCGATTTTTTGCGCTGCCTTTGTTTTTATGTAACCTTCCATTAAATGACAGACACTAAAAGTGGTTTTTGTTCTACAGATGAACTAGTCCAGATATTCCTAAAGAACTTATGTTTGTGGTTATTTTGGAAGAAAATTACATTGCATTTGAGTATTCGGTAATTTATGCTATATTTGGGTGTTTTAATAGGCGATAAAAGAGTAAGTTGTGAGTTGCAGTCTGGATGTGCATTTGGACTTTATGACTTAATACAAACCTTAAGGAAATGCTGATAAGTGGCTTTGTTCTGTTGAGTAGGATTCCTAATTGATAATTTATGCCGTTAATTATTCGCCCGAGGCTCTACAGATGGGAGAGGGGTGAGATGAATAATACTGGGAAAAATTGGGAAGCATGTAAATGTATAAAACTTATGGTGACCATTAACATAAGTAGAAGTCTAAAGATTGTTTAATAGTTTTATGTAGTATAACTGGAAACTGGCCAGGGATGATGGGAAAGACTTCTGGTTATTGTAATTGAAGTGAATTACTATAGGTCTCTTGTGGTGACCATTAAGATAAGTTAAGGTCGAAAGATTGTTCTGCATTTCTGCATGCGAGAACTGGAAACTGGCCAGAGATGATGATAAAGGCTTCTGGTTATTACAAATGAAGTAAGTTACTATAGTTCTCTGGTGGTGTATTTGATATTGATAGCATGAGAGCAGGCCCTTGACCAGCTCTTCTAGGAGTTAGGTTTGGTTGACAATGTAGATTCAAATTTGTCATATTTTATTTGGAATGTAAAAAAAGAAAAGCCGATATCAATTGGAACTTTTTTGTGTTAGGCTGTGTTTACTTATATTCAATATATCTTCAGAAGAATGCAAAACAAGTTTTGAATTTTTTTTATTTGTTTTCTGGCACTTGTGGTTTTTTTATCTGGGTATAGATTTATTGCCTGTGAAATCTTAGTTGTGCAGAAGAGGTAAATTACTTGGCTACGTAAATATGGATACTACAATTATTTTCATTGACATATATAAAGGATGTGGAATCAATCTTCGGGAACATGGTAGATATTTTCAACATTAATTTAGAATCACCCTTGTCTTTATCATGGGTGTTTTTAAGTTTATGCATGTATTTACTTTATCCTTTTTATTCATTGTGTTGCATGCTATAATGTGAGAATTGCTCAAAACATAATTATAAAGTAATTTTTTATGTGGTGCAGTAAAGATGTTAGTACTGTGAAGAAGCTTGTTGATGACTGTATTTCCAGCAAGTTGTCATCTTCATTGCGTCCTCATGATGCTGTTTCTGCGTTGGGACCTATGTATGATAGCCATGACAAAAGCTATCTTCCAAGGATGCAAGAATGCGACCATGCAATTACTAATTTGCTTGATTTCTGCAGAGATAAGAAGAATGAGATGAATATGTTTGTTCACAATTACATGCAAAAGATTGCATATATACAGTACAGCATCAAAGATGTGCGTTACAAGTTCTCTGTTTTCCAAGAGGCTTTGAAGCGTCAGAATGATCAATTTGAGCACTTAAAAGTTGTGCGTGGGATTGGTTCTGCTTACAGGGCATGCCTTGCTGAAATAGTCAGAAGAAAAGCATCAATGAAGATCTATATGGGCAAGGCTGGACAGTTGGCTGAAAAACTCGCTGCTGAGAGGGATGATGAAGTTAGGAGACGTGAGGAGTTTCTGAAAGTTCACAGTACTTATATTCCTCGTGACATTTTAGCATCTATGGGATTGTATGACACTCCTAACTCATGTGATGTCAACATTACCCCCTTTGACACTAATTTGCTCGCTGTAGAGCTTTCAGATGTAGATCGTTATGCTCCTGAATCACTGGTAGGACCCCCTCCAAAGAGTGAGAAACATGGGGCTCTGAGGTCTTCACTATCAATGTCTAATGATGGTTCTCAGTTGTCTGAAGTTGAAGGAGTAGACCTCCCAGAGAAGTATGATTTTCAGGAATTTATAGAGGGGTCAGAGTTAATTGAGATTGCAGGCACTAGCAAGATGGAAGTTGAGAATGCAAAACTTAAAGCCGAACTTGCTTCTAAAATTGCCCTATTATGTTCCATAAGCTCAGAGCTTGATTATGAATCACTTGATGACGATGGAATAGAGAATTTGTTGAGAAATGCTGAAGAGAAGACACGTAAAGCATTGCATCTGAAAGATGAGTATGAAAAACACCTCCAAACAATGCTAAAGGTGAAGCAAGTGCAGTGTGAGTCTTATGAGAAACGGATTCAGGAGTTGGAACAAAGGTTGTCTGATCAGTATCTGAGAGGACATAAGCTTTCAGCTGATGAGGATGAGTCTAGGTCTGCAGTTTCAACTGCAAAGACAAATGATAATAAGTCAGAACTATCAGGATTTGGAGAAGTGCACATGCCCCATGCAATGGAAGATGTCTCTTGTACATCTAGTTCATTGAAATCAGGGCTTCTTCCTGAGCACGGTAAGGCACAAGGACTGGGGGACAATATGGCAGACTCTTCCGTTATGCTAAATCTACAGTTGGATTCTTCAATGCTAGATCTGCACCGAGATAAAGGACACTCCCATGACAAGGAAAAGAATGAAGCACCATTTTCTGATGCAGGCATTACACTTGCTGCTAGTAACATGGCAGTCAGCATGTCTCAACCAGCAGATGATCTATCTTATGAAGGAGCTATTCAGCCAAGTTCAGACGCTAAAGCGCGTGATAGCCTTGTGATGGAACTGCAGAACACCTTAGCAGAGAAATCAAGTCAATTAGAGAATGCAGAAACTAAGATCCAAGGATTAATGGATGATGCTTCCAAACTTGGGAGGGAGCTGGAGATCAATCGAAAGCTGCTTGATGAATCTCAGGTATTTGTGGAAACTTAAATTTTGATCCGTCTTTTTTAGATTGTAGAGTGGTTTTCCACTCGATGCACAGCACAGAATATAGTCTTTGTTTGAATCCGCTGCACTGCCCTGGCAAGCACAAGTCTTTTCTGTATCTTTTAACAATCGTTCTGCGGTACTTAGATCTTTTAAATGGAAGAAGCACTGTGAGAGCTTAAATAGTATTCCGATCTATACTTAGTTGAATTTTTAATCCTTCAATATCCATTGAAGAAAGGTGTTCTTTTGTCTCTTTATTGTACATTTCATTAAAGATCAGTCATGAAGCTGTTATCTGATTGTGACTAATGATTCACTATTGATCTCACAATCCATCACTGATATTCATCTTCAGCATATGAAACTAGTTTATGATACTCAATGTTTTAGAACTGCTCTACCTATTGTTTTGCAGATGAATTGTGCTCATTTAGAGAATTGTCTGCACGAGGCAAGAGAGGAAGCCCAAACTCATCTTTGTGCTGCTGATCGTAGGGCTTCAGAGTATAGTGCATTGCGTATCTCTGCTGTCAAAACACGTGGTCTTTTTGAAAGACTGAAAAACTGTATTTTGTCATCTGGGGTGGCTACTTTCTCTGACTCTTTGCGTGGTTTAGCTCAGTCATTAAGCGGGTAAGTGCTATGTTTGGCAGATTGTGTCTAGCATGTTCTCTGAAGATATATGAATACAATGTTATGAATGTGTAAGCTCAGATGGATATGCGTGCTGAAAAAAATGCATTTTAAATATTTAAGATACATTCTTGGTCTGCTGCAATTATTACTCTACTGTATTTAGTTGGAATGTAGGCAACATCTATAACATAATGAAATGCATTTTCTGGAGATGCATTTTGACTGCACATTATTTTTCCAAGAATTTCTTCTTTCGCTCGCTTAGTTCTGCCATGAGTTTTTCTTAGGGTTGGATTGGGAATTGGTGACTCTGCTCATAGAAGTTAACTTTTGATTTAATTAACTAAGAATTTAAACGATTTTGATGTTTGTTTGATTGGCTATAAATTTTCAGTGTTTCCAGTGAAAACGATGATGATGGTACTGCTGAGTTCCGTGAATGTATAAGGGTACTAGCAGATAAAGTCGGCGTTTTGTCTAGGCAGCGCGTTGAATTGCTTGATCGACACTCCAAAATGGAAGCTTCAAATGAAAAACTTACTAAAGAATTGGAAGAGAAGAAAGAGTTGGTGAATACTCTTTACATGAAGCATCAACTAGAAAAGCAGGTAATGTATGCTATATTATTCTTGAGGCCAAAACATCAACTTTAGTCCAAACTATTCGCTTTGTTTCAATTCTAGTACTAACTATTCTCTTTTTCAATTTTATGTCTGAACTATAAAAAACTATTCAAATCTAGAATGAAGATATCTTCCGGCATCAGAAAACTGACAGGGCATGCCGGAAACCATGTCATATTAAAAAAAGGACACGTCGTAAATCAAATGATGTGGGTTTCCGACAAGCTCTGTCAGATTTTCGATGCCGAAAAATTTCTTTATCCTAGAATTGAATAGTTTTTAATATTTCGGACATAAAATTGTGAAATGAAATAGTTGGTACTAGAATTGAAAAAAGGCGGATAGTTTGGAACTTGATGTTTTGGCCTATTCTTAATGGCACGTCATATCTTTATGTAAACATTATATACCCAGAAATAGAACATGCATTCTAGTGAGATATCTGTCCATGTCAAGTGAAAGAGATGAATCATTTGAGAAGATTCACTAAAAATCTAATCCATGGTTTGTTGGAAATCTCCATTTTTGAAAAAAAAAAAAACTAGGAGACCCAGATGGGTTAGTATACCAGCATTTGCTCATTTTGATTAGTGTGATTGAAAGAAAGGGACCATTCAATTGCAGGCAAACAAAGAAAAGATATCCTTCGGAAGGTTAGAAGTCCATGAGATAGCTGCATTCGTCCTCAACTCTGCTGGATATTACGAGGCTATCAACCGCAACTGTTCTTACTACTATCTATCTGCTGAATCTGTGGCCTTGTTTACTGACCATCTCCCGAGCCGTCCAAGTTACATCGTAGGGCAGGTTGTGCACATTGAAAGACGGACAGTGAAGTCGCCACCCTCGGCATCACAACGAACTGAGAACATCAGAGATGTGCTGATCCCAGAGATTGCTACCAATCTGTTGGCCTTGAATTCAGGATCTGCGACGACGAATCCTTACGGTCTTCCTGTTGGCTGTGAATACTTCATAGTAACCGTAGCCATGTTACCTGATACCACAATTCATTCATCTACTTCCTGATCTTGTTGCAAATTGGCAGATGGACATGATGGAAGAAACTAAGTGTAAATCTCTCTATATATTTTTCTTGGAATGCTGCTGAAGATGAACTCTCTCTCTCCCCTTTTGATTTTCACTTTCATCTTCTCTTGTACAGCTACAATTTGATTCAATCCATCTCTTTGTACATAATTGTGGAGTTTCTTGTAAATTTAGCTTCTTAACACAGGCGAAGCTACTACCTACTGCACCTCTATATTTCTGGTAAATTTGCTTGCTTAGTTGGCATCAATATTGAATGGGCGTTTGGTTTAATTGTTGAAATTATTATGTATATAAATTTAAAAGTAAAGAGAATAGATACATAAATTTAAAAGTAGAGAGAATAGGTATGGTTTTAATCATTTCAATAAATATGGTTGGTTTATATGATTGGTAGTTAGTTTTAGTTTGGTTTAAGATGTTTAATTTCTTTATTTATTTAGATTAAGAATTAGATATTACATAAATAATAATAATAATTAATTTTTTAATAAATAATATCACTATGAAATATTTATCTTCTTGTTTATTTTATATAATATAAAAATAAAAAAAATTGTATAAATTATTATCACAACATTTCATTATAGCAGATATTTTAATATAATAATATTAATATTTTATATCATAATTAAGATTCTATTATTATTATTATAATATAAATTTAATTACTAATTTAATATTATATTATATTAAGAAATATTTAACTTCTTATTTATTTTATATAATAATAATATTTTTATTTAAGATTATAATACTCCCTCTGTCTCATTGTATTGGGCACTTTTCTTTTTGCACTATAACCAATGCACTCAATAAATATGAATATAATATTATGAATTAAAATTTTGAGTGGCAATTAAAAGTGTAAAAATGACTTAAAGGGCATCCACCTCAAATCTTAAATTTAAACAAAAATATCTAAGGCAAATCAAATCTCCCACCAAAATTTTTTGGTGGGAGCTGATTTTACACAATTTCAAACCCAAAAAAATTTAAACTTGGTTTACCACACTTTTACAAGTCTATAAATAGAGAATCAGTTTAAGTTAATGCACATCTTTTGATAAATTATAAAAATGGGTACAAATAAAGATATTTCAGCTTCAAAGAAGGAGAAGATAATCCAATTCTTGCTTCGAAACTGCATCAATGGCAAACTAAAAAGGGGAAAGATCACTGATGTTGTTTCTACTTTCAACTGCAGCAAGAGGACAATATAAATGATATGGGAATTTGCAAAACAACAAAGGAAAAGAGGTGAAGTTATGCATGTGGTTAACAAATGATTGAAAAGAATCAGCCACACAAAACATGAGGTAAACCTTGCTCAAATTGCTGAAGTTCAGATTCAAAAGAGATGGACAATTAGAGCACTAGCAGAAAGCATTAATATTCCTAAATCTGTAGTGGGAAGATGGGCTAAATCACATATGATCAGAGCACACACTAATGCTATTAAACCAGCTTTGACAGTTCCAAACAAATTGACTAGGTTGAGTTTCAGTTTGTAAGCTGTGGATTATCATAATGCTTTGGATATCCTAAGATTCAAGCCCATGGAGAATTTCATACACATTGATGACAAATGGTTCTACCTAACCAAAAATACACACTGATACTACATCACTGAAGGTGAACAAGAAGCAGTTAGAACATGCAAAAGCAAAAAATTCATCCCAAAAATCATGTTCATGTGTGTTGTGTGTCGACCTATATTTTAGAGGAAGGAAATGTTGTTTTCGATGGTAAAATAAGCATTTGGTCATTCACTAAAGATGTGAGAGCTAAAAGAAACAGCAAGAGGAGGGCTGCAGGCACTATGGAGATAAAACCAATAGAGTCAATCACAAAGCAAGTGATAAAAGACTGCTTGATTAATCAGGTGAAAACTTTACAATTTTTTCGTTGTCCTGAATGTAAGAATGAGCTAATTATTATTGAACCTTTCTGAATTGTAGTTACTGTAGTGTAAAACATGTTTTATTTCTATACTTCATGATGCTAATATTGATTAATGTTCCTAAACCTCAGATTGTACCAGCAATAAAATCAAAATAGCCTGAATGTTTAAGTAAGACCATCTACATATAACAAGATAATGCAAGGCCACACATTGGAAATGAAGACCAAGACTTTCAAGCTATTGCAAATGGTGATGGGTTTAAGATATCATTGGTGCAACAACCACCAAACAGTCCCGATTGCAATGTTAATGATTTAGGGTTTTTTAGAGCAATTCAGAGCTTACAACAACAACATCAATGCAGGGATGCAAAATATTTAGTTAATGCAGTGATCAGTAGCTTCAATACTCTTGAAGCAACAACACTAAACAAAGTTTTCCTATCCTTACAGTGTTGTTTGCAGGAGATAATGACAGCTAAGGGATGCAACAACTACAAAATCCCTCACATGAAGAAGAATTCATTATTATTGCAGAATAAATTACCTAAGGATTTAGAAATACCCAAGGAGTTGGTTAAGGAAAGCCTAGAATACTTAGTACAACAAGGGCATACAAATGGATTAGAGAAGCTGATTTCTGATATGGGATTAGTGATAACATAAATGGTGCAGTGGCTGCAAGGTAAATACTTCATTTTGTAAAGCTTAAAGTGTGGTTTTTGTAAAGATCTAAGTCCAGATAGGATAAATATGCATATAGTTTTTGTAATGCATTAATGTAAAGAAAAAATGGATTTTTTTTTGTGAGTGAGAAGGCCTGAAGTTTAGCTTGCAAATCAGAAACACAAACCAAGTCAAATTCTTGAAACCACTCCAAAACTGTTTAAAACACATTTCACACAAATGCATCACCATGTGTTCCATGTAGTATCTGAAGTGTGTGCATATTTACAAGCAAATCATCTCAGATTAATAGCTCTACAATCCCACTACAGAACCAACAACATAAACAATTGTGCCGTACACAACTGACACAGCAATAAAATCAACCAGACAGGGGCATGACCAAAGCCAAAGTCAAAGCCAATTCAAGAATCAGCCACAACCAACAACAGAATCAAATCAACCAATTCATAAATCAGCCACAACCAACAATAAGATCAATTCAACCAATTCATAAATCAGCCACAACAAACAATCAGAATCAAATCATTCAATAGAACCACCAACGTAAGAGCATGAAAAGAACAAGATCGAGTAATAGACATAACCGGATGTTGGGAAAGTGAATTTTCCAAAACTGTCAAACCACCGCCATCATCTCTTCGGTTGAAAGACGCAACGCCTCGGCTTCAATTGCTAGCCCCTCCCACTCCGTGGTGTATGGACCGCTCAGAGGAATACACCCATTTGGGCTTTCATCAATTGGAACAGCAGCGACGGTGTTGTCGGCCATCCCCGCCTCCAAGCCTCCGGCAGCAACGAGGCCCTCGTCGCATGATTCAAAGGCGGTGTTGTCGTCCATCGACGCCTCTGACCCTCGGGCGCCGAGATGTGAAGGTTGCGAACAAGGGACAGATTCAGTAAATGAGAGAATAGATCAAGGACTCAAAGAGCTGTCGGTCGAGGGAACGTCACCTGCACGGTCGACTGGTGGCGGGGGCTGCAGCGAAGCAACGGGTAACGGTGCAGAAAGGGGCACAAGTGAATCTTCATCGCGGTATTCTTTACATAGAGACGAAGATGAAGATGTCGGCTTCGTCATCGCGGTTAGAGGGGCGGCGACAAAGAGAATGACGGGCGGAGGTGAGGGGAAGAGAGAACGGCGGAGGAATCGGGGACAACTTAGGGTTTGTGAGTTTGGTAAACGAGAGAATGTGATTTTGAGAGAAAAACGGCGGGAGTAGGGGGGAGTTATTTGTGTTAGGGTTTTAGGATAATTTGGTCTTTGTACTTGTTGGGGTAAATTAAATTAATTTAAATATTTATTTAATTCTTAATTTTTTGCCAAAAAAAGAAAGAGGGCTAATAGATTGGGACGGACGAAAACGGAAAGAGTGTCCAATAGACTAGGACGGAAGAAGTATTAATTATTATATTTATATAATATTAAAAATGAAAAAAATTGGGAAGAAGATATGAGTATGGGAATGAAATCCTCTAAAATAAAAGGGAATTCCCAAATTGTAGGGAATCATTTGATTCTCGATGAATGATACTCGATGAAATGATACCTGCAAACCAAACGGTAAGTTTCAAGATCTTTCAATTTCCTGACATTCTTAATTTAGGTGATCTTTCTTGATTAAAACTCTCTAAAATTTTTAGAACAAGAAATGTACTACTAATGTTGAGCCTAAATAAGTGAACAAGCATGGTGGTGTTTCTGCAAGAAACATGAAATAGAGGGCCAATTGTTATCCATTTACACAATCAAGTAAAAAACTAGAAACAAAGAGTCCTAATCTAGAGGATTCTTCATGAACCTTAATTTCAGAATCCTTGGAAGTCCCAAAACCAAATCAGTTATATTGGCAAAGAAACAGTCAAGGAGATTGGCATTCATCATCTTCTGCAATTCCATACAACAAGTTGGAAAACCTTGGAAGAGAAGCAATACGAGGAAGATGAAGAAGCAAGTCACTGAAGGAATCTTTTCTAGGTAGCCCGGGTGCCGGCTTGCCACCGGGACCATCTTCGAGACCTGCTCCGGAGGCCTGCATGATGCTACCACCAGTCTTCTCATGTGTAGAATGAAAAGAATCGTTCACAAAGCCCAAGTTAAAGCTTTTTGCAGGATCAGCAACTTCGTTACGGTTTTCACCATCAGCTAGAGCACTGCAAGCTATGGCCGGATCCTGCAGCAAGTTGCAGAGGGAATTTACTTTCTTCATCAGGGATCTTTCGTCCAAGCCCGTTGAGAACTGAGAGTCACTAAGCAAAACTTGGGCAATGTTTTCCAGAATGTCGTGACACTCCGATGCCTTGGTCGAGGGTAAGGTTCCAGAAGTTACTTGCTCGGATATACAGTTTCCAATGTGATTCATCAGATCAGTCATTGACATGGAAGGGCGTAGTCCTTCTGAAACATGATTCGTACTCTCTTTATTACCTTCGATTGCATGAGTGTCCATCACTAGTATGTAAAAAGAAGTAAAGGAAAAATGTCAGAAGTCAGCATTCATTGAGCAAGCTAACAATAATTAGCTTTCAATGCCTGACAAGTTCAGCTTTAAGTTAATCGAATCAATGAAAGTGATCATTTGATTATGTATTATGATCACAAGTCTACATAGAACGGGTAGTACTGAACTATAGTTTCACAGAAAACTTAGTAATCAACAATAGTTTTGGATACATCACATCTGCAAGCAAAAGAAAGTATTACGCAGAGTATAAGTTTTTCTATACCTGAACTTGGTGATGCTGCTTCTTTAGAGACACCTTGAACTGCCAAGGGATTCTTTTCAAACTCAGATGCACGTAACTGTGGGCAAGCCAATGAATCCACTTCCTGGAAGGCAGAGATGGGTGATCCTTTAGCAGCATGCGGCTGAAGATTTCCTCCATCGCCTGAAGATTCTCCCGAATTTTCATAAGCGGAAGCCTGTGTTTTGAAGTATGGGGTATCCAGTACTGTTTCAGGTTGTTGGCTCAAGAAACCAAGACGCATATCGCACTGAATAAGCTTTTCGTAATGCTTGTTTAAAATACCAGGAGCAAACTGTAAAACATGTAGCCTACACAAGAACAGCATTTATTCATCCATTAGGCTACAGTCAGCAAGATTTTGAAATTTTAACATATTTGATTTACAGTGAACAGAACATGCAATTCACACATATAAAATGTGATTCTGAGAAATATTTGTAGCTTTTTGAGTTGCAATAGCCTTAGAGAAGACACCATCTGGTTGCCCATAGAGTAGCAAGATTTGGTCACATGAACAGTTGAAGATGTTGAACTATGCTCATTATTCATTCCAAGTGAAGTTACATAATTATATGGACAAACAGAAAATTAATCATGGAAACTAGAAAGAAACCAAACTAGGGCCGCATCACAAAGAATTCATGCACAAGCTCGATAATTAAAAGAGAGAAAAATGAGGAGATCTATAGCAACTCACTTGTGCATGCTAGCCTGCCCATCAGTAAAGTCAGTGGTTGCCTGCCATAGAGTATGTTTTCTGGGTTGAGGATTTGTTTCCCGAAAAAAAGAAGGTTGTCGAGCTAGCTGGATCAGACAAGATTAAAAACAAAAACAAAATTTTGAATAGTCAATTTCTGGTGAGTCAAAGTAATAGTATTATAAAATCAAGAAAAAACAATTACCACAAGGGTTAAAGTGCTAGGACCATCATCAGGCATGTCAGCTCTCAGAGCCGTAATATCAGACCACTGGATCTCTAATTTACTCTTGAGACCTCCATCGAGAACTTCCCATACAAGTTTATGCTTTGCAAAATAACACTTTGCCACCAGATCACCTTCATATTTCGAAATATACTACCAGAAAAATCCCATGTCAACAATGTGCAGGAGATTTAACTCATTTGGAAATGTGGAATCTTTAGAAGTAGAACATAATTTGGACTATCACCCATCCCTCTTTCTATTTAAATACTAACAACATTCTTTCACATATGATCTCACTTCTAAAAACCAAAAGACATCTTAAAATGCTTTTGCTATTGGCTTTCACAAAAACTGAACATTTCATCGATTAAATCCATATATCTCAATGTAGGCATTCCTGGATAAACCTTGGCATAAAAAAGAAAAAAAAATTATTCTAACATCTATTTGAAATAACTTCTAAATAGAAGGACCAGACTCAGTAATTCAGAACTAGGCATGATATTAAGCTTTAATCATAACAATAAGTAGAAAATGCAGCTTTCGGGAAAATTTAGAATAGCAAATGAGCAATGCAACTACAAATTGCTTTCTCTAGATGAAAACAATTTCATAAACTTCCCATTTACTTGTTCCCAAAAAGTATACAAAATGAATGGAACTTCTCAATTTAAATGAGATTCAGAATCTTGTTAACTGGCTGCTTGAAAGAGAAACTATTGTGAGACCTCACTGGCTCATTCTCCTTAAATGGTTACTAAATAGATTATGTCATTGATGGAATAATCCATTCAACAGCACTCTACCAGGCCAAAATCCTAATATCCTCTATCCATTCACAACATTCAACATAACAATGTGCATGTCTGTGAATGTAAGGTCATATTACACCCAGTGAATCCTGATAATGCAGCATCTAAAAGAGCTCACACCGACTAATATGTACCAAGACATAAAAAGATAATAATAACGCCGGGAAATTGTAGGGAATTTCTAAATCAGTACCTCCCAGCTGCCAATTCTTAATAATAACGCCGGGAAATTTGAAGCCTTCAGCTTATCACTAGCACTTGAAGCAGCAGTTGCCCCCACATCTTTCTTGCTTCCCTGGCCAGCGGTTTCAGTGGGATTTCCCCGAATTGAACCACTACTATTTTGGGATATTGTCATCTGGATTAAATCCAACAGTGATAGACTTTTTCTGAGTCTCAAACCCAAAGGACTTGGTTCATCAAGTGGATTGTACTGTGAAGGTTGTACATTTGGCACATTGTTGCCAGAACTCAACTGCTGAAAAAGAATGCAAGAAACTATATATAAGGAACAATTCCAAAATATAAGATTAAGTTACCAAAAATCAACACGATGGTACATATATAAATGGCGCCCAAAATATTTTTTAAATGCATGTGTAATGATTGTGACATTATATATGATTCTTAAACTTGCAAGAATTCTGTTTAAAATAAAAAATAAAAAACCTAGAGCTTAAGCCAACTAACAATTTGCCACATTAATTCCTCAAAACATCAAGAGGCTATTTTTTCAACATACAAAAGGAATCCAAATGTATCAAATGCAGGCACTTCATTGCTGTCGAATCATCAATCAGCCCACCTCAAAAAATAGATACGAAAATTTCATTTCAAGAACAAAGCGAAACAATTATGAGCCCATATCAACACAAAACCCAGAACCATATCAGCTCAAACCCAGTCTTAAAGAAAAAAAAAAAAAACCACAAACTAAGAAAGACCCTACAATCCATATGCACTCAACGACATGAAGATAAAAAATAAAAACTCTAGTAAACAAAAAACCTGATCCGAGGGAGCTGTTTCAAAACGGGTGCGCTTTGCGAGAGACCCGTACTGCTCCTCAGAAAAATCCTCAAAACTCTCGGAATGCAGTGATCCCATCAGCTGAACTCTCAAATTAAACTAAAACCCTTCCCAAAAGAATTCAAGATTTGAAGCCCAAAATCTCTAATAGAAACCCGGGATCTAAATTTCTGGATAATTTAAATTCGTCTCAAACAAACAAATCCGAAGATTTTCAACAAAGAAAAATGAATGGAAGTGAATTGTTCTTCACAGAATCTTTCGCGGAAGTTGGAAATTGGATTCAGTCCAAGATTTATATAATACTTTTCAATGGATTCACGTAGGCCTGGATTTACCAAATTACCCTTGTCGACATCTTTTTTAGAATTAATGCTTTTTACCTTTGTTATTATTGATTTTATCCTTCTTTAATGAAATTTGCAATATTTGTCTCACCAAATCAAATTATAAAGTAATGATATTTTATTATACTTCTTACATCTATATTATATAATTCACGTTATTATTTTATAATATTTAATTACATAATTCAATTTTTATATTTAATAGTAATTAACCATATTCTTGAAATAAAAGTAATAAAGTAATCAAAACCTAGAAAATGAAAGCATTAAATAATATTATCAAAAAGAAAAATCAGTTTTTATTCTTTGTTAAAGTATTTGCTGTGCATTTGTTTTACCAAGATGTCTCAATTGAAACTCTAGGTCGATGACTTTTTTGGATAAGTATAAACACATTTTTTATAATTTATTTTGGGAAAACACAAAATTTTATCCAAAAAAATTTAATTCTTGGAATTTTATCCAAACAAAAATTAAGTTTGAAATTTTATCCAAATGGATTTTTCGATTTGAGAATGTTACCCAACTTAACTAACGGTAATTCTTTTACGACGAATCGCTTGTTAAATTACATATAGTGTCAAATTCATTAATAATCCATGTGGACATCAGTTAGGCGTGACGTGAACACTAAGTGAGATTTAATGAGTGATTCATCGTTAAAAAGACTATCGTAAATTAAATTAGATAAAATTCTCAAACATAATATTCTTTTGGATAGAATACCCCAATGATAAAATTTTGATAAGCGAAGACTTTTTGGATAAATCTCATGTTCTCCCTAATTATTTTTGTTTAATAAAAAAGGATTGCTACAATTAGTAAATTTTATTTGCTGATATAAAATATTGGAATGGCAAAAGTTTTATAAGGAGGAAATTGGTGTTAATAATTGTAATATTACGGAAAAGTCATCAGGGGTAAGAGTGTAATTTCGGGAGGGTGCATGTACATGGCGACAAATACAGATGTGGATGAAGTGGATAAATGTGTGGGTCCACATTCTCTCTCTTTTCACCGAAAATAATTTTTCCAATGCTGGAAGACGACACCGTTTCACATGGATTCAACTGAAGTTTTTTTACGCACGTGCTGTAATTTCTCCATATTCAAAAGTTGAGAGATGAGAACTATCCCACTTGGTTTTCGGACATGACATCACGATTCACGAAAACGCGCTTTCTGTCTTCGATTTATATTCTGTCTTTATTTTTTTTTAAATCTATATTTTATAGTTGAGGTTTCTCACTTGTGAAACACGTTGGAAATATCGACATCTATCATGGACTATAGAGTTCTATTATTTTAGAACTTTGCTCGTAAATTTATGATTTTAAAATTGTTGGAGTGTAGCCTCAATATCTAAATCAATAGTACTATGGGTCTAGCATAGTTGATCATGAAGATTGTGGGCCGATAAGAGTAGATCTATAAACTTGAGGATTGCGAGTAGCTGCTGAATACAGAAAAGATTTGGTGTATCTAATTTTATAGTCTGGCTGGATTTATCCATATTAGAACAAGATCTAGATATTTATTAACTATGGATAGATTAGGATATAGAATATACTTACCATACCAGGATTTATTTCTTTTTATTTAGGAATCTATCCCTATTAATACCCATTAGATGTGGTGATTCTTGATCCGACTGTTGGTAATTCGGGTATTTTGTGGTAAATTTCTGATGTGAAATATTTAATTTTGTCGTAATTAAATATTACCAACTTAATCTACGCGAAGAGTAGATGATCGTTGTATATTTATTTTCTCAAATCCAAATTCCGGTGAGTGAGAAATGAGTCCACGAAGTGACACAGTTGGTTGGATTATTACATAAGTGAAGTATGTAATAAATGAAGTGTCCCACATTGATTAATTAAAGTAATTAATCTATGTTTATAAACCATTATTTTTTAGGTGTGAAATAACCAAGCGTGCAGTGTATGTGGCACCCGGTGGCTCGCCTCACCCCGCCCCACCTCGCCTCGGCCTACGGCCTCAGCGAGGCCGGTGGCCGAGCGCCGACGTCGACCTCGGTCTCGGTTCTTAGCAATTGGTCTTTGGGCTCTTGGGTCCTTGGATTGGCTTGGTTCGCGGTGCCTTATCTTTTTTGGCACAAAAGTCAGCCTTCGGACTCAACACGTGGACGGTCGATGTGGTGCACATGATGCATGTGACGTGGTTGATGAGTCAACCACGTGTTGGAATGCATTTGAACGGTTTTCAAGCATATTGAAAATGTGGGAATTACACTCAACTTGTAACCGCTCCAGCCTTTGATGGCAGCGTCGGTTATAACCGTGATTCACGCATGTGACGGCTCAGCCTTGATGGCAGAGACAGGCTCCTCCTGGTGGAACATGTTTATAAATAGGCATGCATTGAGTTGTCCTCGGTTCCCCGAACATCCGACATCAGACAAGCTCACTTAGCCAGATATTGCAACATTATCCTCATATTGCTGCATCTTTTTCGTTGTTCTTTTGCAACTCAGTTTCACCTCTATTCAGTTCGTCGGAGCCTTTCCGATTGCGGAGCTGCCTCGAAAAGGATGAAGTTATTTTACCTTTGGGGACAATCGCCGTTCAACGAGCACTACGTTGGCGAATTTGTCTTGCAGGAAGAGGGCTTCCTCGACTCGGTTGTGCTTGATTGCACTTTGTTTTGTTTTATTTCAATTTAATTTAATTTTATTTATTTGTTCTCGTACTTGCAGTAATACTTGTAAAAACTTGTTGTACTTGACATAATTACTTGCAGTGTTTTCAGTCCTTCTCCACAGATCTTGTATCCAACAATCACAAGACAAATTGCTCTACTTCTCAAGATCTTTGATGGTTGATCACATTCTCAATGGTGCCGGAGAAAGCAACACCAACAATGGACATAAACTTCCTCCGAATGCCCAAGCCGACAAGCCCTTCAAGTTTGGAGGGGTGGACTTCAAGACTTGGCAACAAAAGATGCTCTTTTACCTCACTATGCTTGGATTGGCTGCCAACTTGAAGAAAGACAAGCCCGAGCTTGCTGATGATGAGGCCGATCAGAACAAGAGAATTGCTTTTGACAATTGGTGTCAAGGAGATTTTCTTTGTCAAAATTTTGTACTTAATTGTCTAGTAGATCCTCTTTATGTCGTGTATTGTAATGTAAACACCGCAAAAGAACTGTGGGAACAACTACAAAGAAAGTATAAAACGGAGGACGCGGGTACTAAGAAGTACGCCGTGGCCAAGTATTTGTCATACCAAATGGTTGACAATAGATCGGTCGTGGAACAAGTGCAAGAGTTTCAACTCATTTTGCACAACGTTCACGCCGAGGGGATGTTACTCCCAAATGCCTTCAACGTGGCTGCGGTCATTGAGAAGTTGCCTCCTTCATGGAAGGACTTCAAGAGCTACCTTAAGCATAAGCAAAAGGCTATGTCTCTTGAAGATTTGGTTGTCAGGCTTCGTATTGAAGAGGGCAATCGAAAGGTGGATCCTAAGCCGAGAGCTATAGATACCAAGACAAATTTGATGGAACGTGGTGGTCCATCAAAGAAAAGAAAAAGACTCAACCCATCGAACAAGTGGATTGTTATCCAATAACCTAAGTTCAAGGATGTTTGCTACAATTGTGGCAAAAGTGGGCATATGGCGAATCAATGCAAAAAGCCTAAGAATAAAAATAAAGGCAAAGCAAATATGGATGCCAATAGTGTTGGACCCGATAATGATTGGGATGATGACTTGTGTGTCGTGGTTTCCGAGGTTCATCATGTTGACAATCCACATGAATGGCTTGTTGACACAGACACGACATGTCATGTGGCTTCAGATAGGATGTTTGTCTCCTATAAGTCTGTTGAAGGAAGAAAGCTCCATGTGGGCAATCAAGCTTCTTCAGATTAGGTTGGAGTGGGCAATGTTGTGCTCAAATTCACCAGTGGCAAGGATTTGACCTTGAAGGATGTGCTTCATGTCCCAGGCATCCGAAAGAACCTTGTTTCGGGCTCTTTACTTGTAAATCATGGATTTAAACTTGTATTTGAGTTTGAAAAGTTTATCTTATCAAAGTTTGGAAAATTCCTTGGTAGAGGTTATCTCGCCAATGGTCTTTTCAAGTTTAATGTAATGGCACGGCGTCTAGTCGAAAAGAATATCAATAAAGTTGAATCTACTTTTTCTTATTGGATTGAGTGCTCTAGTTTATGGCTTGTAAGATTGGGACATGTAAATCTTATTGCAATAAAAAGATTAGTAAATATGAATTTACTAAAAGTGGCTGAATTCAAACAAACTAAATGCGAAGTTTGTGTTGAGCCAAAAATGACAAGAACGATGTTTAATTCAGTCGAAATGAGCACTAAACATCTAGAGTTGATACACACGGATTTGTGTGATTTCAAAATGGTGCAAACTAGAGGTAGGATTCCTTTTATTGATGATTGCACCAGACATTGTTATCTCTACTTATTGAGAAGTAAACATGAAGCAATTGATGCCTTTAAAAATTATAAAGAAGAGGCTGAAAATCAATTGAGTACTCGGATTAAGATGATTCGAAGTGATAGATGTGGAGAGTATGTTGCACCTTTAAAGAATTATGTGCCGCTTCAGGCATTATTCATCAAACAACGACACCTTACTCACCTCAGTCCAATGGTGTTGCCGAGAGAAAAAATCAGACACTAAAGGAAATGATGAATGCCCTGTTGATAAGTTCGGGGTTACCCCAAAATATGTGGGGAGAAGCTCTCTTGACAACTAACTATATCTTGAATAAGATACCTCTAAAAGGGAAAGAGGAGAAACCTTATGAGTTGTGGAAAGGTCGAAAACCTTCCTACAAGTATCTAAAGATGTGGGGTTGTTTAGCAAAGGTCGAAGTACCTTTACCCAAACAAGTTGCAATTGGACCTAAAACAATTGATTGCATCTTTATTGGGTATGCTTTGAATAGTGATGCCTATTGATTTTTGGTGCACAAGTCGGATAATCCGAATGTGACCGAAGACACCACTATAAAGTCAAGAAATGTTATATTCTTTGAGCACATCTATCCTTGTAACAATAAGGAAGATGTACCGACTATGTCTAGAAAAAGGACATATGAAGCGACTACTAGTTCTACTCCTGTAGAGGAAGAACTGAGACGTAGTCAAAGGGTTAGAGTGGCTAAAAGTTTTGGTCCGGACTTCATCACCTATATGTTAGATGATGAACCTCGAACCATTAAAGAAGCCTCAGCTAGACCTGATGCCTCACTATGACAAGAAGACATTAATAGTGAAATTGAATCGATTATGCAAAATCATACTTGGATTTTGGCCGATCTCCCAAAAGGTTGTAAGTCCTTAGGATGCAAGTGGATCCTTAAAAGAAAGTATAAAGCCGGTGGTTTGGTTGATAAGTATAAAGCGCGCCTTGTGCCGAAAGGCTTTAAACAAAGAGAGGGAGATTATTTCTTCGATACCTATTCACCTGTGATTAGGATCACATCTATTAGGGTGCTTATTGCGATTGCTGCTTCGCACAATCTCAAAATACACCAAATGGATGCGAAGACAGCCTTCCTAAATGGAGAGCTAGAAGAAGAAACCTATATGGATCAACCCGAAGGATTTGTAGTACCCGGACATGAGAGAAAGGTATGCAAATTGGTTAGATCCTTATACGATCTTAAACAAGCGCCCAAGCAGTGGCATGTTCGATTTGACAATGCGATGTTGTCAAATGGATTCAAGTATAATGAATGTGATAAATGTGTGTACTACAAAGGCACGTTCGACAATTTTGTGATTGCCTGCCTATATGTTGATGACATGTTGATCATGGGAAGGAATCAACAAGTAACTGTTGATACTAAACGAATGTTGGAGAAAAACTTGGACATAAAAGACATGAGTGTGGCTGATGTGATTCTTGGAATCAAAATCATAAGGCAACCTAATTGAATTGTCCTATCACAATCTCACTACGTTGAGAAAGTGTTAAGGAAATTCGATGCTTATGATAGTACCCCAGCCAAAACATCGTTAGAGCTCAATGTTCACTTCGTTAAAAACAAAGGTGATCCTATTGGTCAAGAGGAATATGCAAGGGTCATTGGTAGTCTAATGTATTTGACTAACTGTACTAGACCGGATCTTGCATATGCGGTGAACAAATTGAGCAGATACACAAGCAATCCCAGTAGTGATCACTGGAAGGCTCTTGTAAGAGTTTTGAGATACTTGAAGTATACTATTAACTTGGGATTACACTATACAAGTTTTCCACTTGTACTTGAAGGGTACAGTGATGTAAATTGGATCTCTGATTCAAATGACTCCCACTCCACAAGTGGATACGTATTTACGATCGGTGGGGGGGCAGTGTCGTGGAAATCCATGAAACAAACTTGTATAGCTCGTTCCACGATGGAATCTGAGTTTATCACTTTAGATAAAGCGGGTGAAGAAGCAGAATGACTTCGACACTTTCTAGAGGATGTTCCTTGTTGGAACAAGTCTGTGCCATCAATGATGATTCACTGTGATAGACAAGCGGCCAATGGTCGAGCACAAAATAATATATACAATGGAAAGTCGAGACATATACTTCATCGACATAATATCGTTAGGCAATTGATCTCAAATGATGTGATATCCATTGATTATGTGAAATCAATAGATAACCTTACAGATCCGCTAACCAAAGGGTTAAACCGAGATTAAATGAATAAATTGCTTGAGGGAATGGGATTGAAATCCACAATATGAATGAGTGTAGTGGATACCCAACCTAGATGATTGGAGATCCCAAGAACTAGGTTGAATGAGACAACTAAACTACACAAGTTCGAGTGATAACACCGACTAGATAATGTCTTCTCTAGCGGCGATGCCTTAGAAATGAGGTGTTATGAGCCTGCATGTGGTATAGGTTAAGTCTTAAGTGACTTTTAATAACTCCTGAAAATCTCGTGATGGTTGAGCTTGGCAGGAATGCTCATAATAGGGGGTCACCTATATAAGTGGAAATGGAGGCCGCTTCAAACGAACACTTATGAAACCAAAGGGGGTGTCCATGGCCCGTAATGGAACTAAACGTGAGAACGAATGGAGGTTGAAATGTTAATGTTTCAATGTTGTTGACTCAGTGCACACGATGGAGGATTAGTTCAAGGTATCCCTGCCACTAAGCCGCCAGTGTGCCCGACGATATTGAAGATGAACGGTTCAAAACCATAAGCTACTTGTTCAGGTGCATTAACATCTCTCGAAACTGAGTTGGCTATGCATCATGCATTTCAGCATTTCCACTCATGGGGGAATTGTTGGTAATTCGGGTACTTTGTGGTAAATTCCCGATGTGAAATATTTAATTTTGTCATAATTAAATATTACCAACTTAATCTACGCGAAGAGTAGATGATCGTGGTATATTTATTTTCTCAAATTCGAATTCTGGTGAGTGAGAAATGAGTCCACGAAGTGACACGGTTGGTGAGATTATTACATAAGTGAAGTATGTAATAAATGAAGTATGTCACATTGATTAATTAAAGTAATTAATCTATGTTTATAAACCATTATGGTTGAGGTGTGTAATAACCAAGTGTCCAGTGTATGTGGCACCCGGTAGCTCACCTCGCGCGCCGCCGCTGCCGCTCGCCTCGCCCCACCCCGCCTTGGCCTACGGCCTCAGCGAATCTGGTGGCCGAGCACCCGCGCCCCGTTCCCCGATCCCGACCTCGGTCTCGGTTCTTGGTTCTTGGCAATTTGTCTTTGGGTGGTCTTTGAACTAGACACGTGGACTCGACTCGTACTAGCAGTACTTGCAGTAATACTTGTAAAAACTTGTTGTACTAGACATAATTACTTGCAGTGTTTTCAGTCCTTCTTCACATATCTTGTATCCAACACCTACATGAGTCTGAATGATAATAATGGAGATGGAATGATGTTTTGGATACGGACCTTATCATACCAACACGAAATGACACACAAATTTTGGATCGGATTCAGATTCGATACAGATTGGATCGGATAATTCATTAAATGGATTGAATTCGGATTGGATACAAGTATCAATTAATAAATTAATTAAAAATTTGTTTTTTACTTATTTACTTTAATATAATAATTAATAAATTGATTTTGACATATTAGTTTAGGTTTAGAATTATTTCGAAAGCTTAAATCTCTTGGTTATTCATTATCCTTGTACGTCTTTTTCATTCACAACCAAAAAAAGGAATTTATTTATTTATCTCTTCATTATATTCTTTAATATTTGTTATCTTCATGCTAACAATGTTTAAGATTTATCTATATTTGATTTATTATGTATTTTGAGATACTTGATTAAGGATTTTAATTTCAAATAAAGCTACATTTTATTTATTCAACACAAGATTTGAACAATGGAGAAGAAGTAAGTGGCAGCTGTTGTTCCCGGGTTTTCAGAGTAAGTTTAGTTGCACAACAGAAATATTGCTTAACAGTAAGCTTGCACTTATCCAGTTGCTTGTCAGTTTGGTTTGTCAAATCCTAGTATGTGTTTTAAGTCCGGATAGTCTTAAGTCAGTTTCAGTATATACTTCAACACATGAGTGTTGAGTATTAAAGATGAACAAAATGATAAACTGAAAATGATAAATAAGACGAAGGATTTTAGTGATTTGGACTCTAAAGGTCCTACGTCCACTCTTCAGACAGAAGTCTGAAAATTCACTAAGTTCGGGATTACACATGTGCTCCTACGATCTATCGCTTATCGGTGAATGCCTTGTCCACCGATCCACAAGCTCACTCACTTGGTCCTTGCTTGTCCTTCAGTTTGCAGCTCCTCATAGTGTGGGCACACCATGCAGCCTCCTTGTCGCCGGAATCGGGTGTTTAGAGTTTCCCCGAAACTATCAGCTTACGAAAAAAATACATGTGTGAGAGTCAAAGTACTAGACATACTTGATTGTTGTAATCTTTCTTGGAGAGAAAGATTAGCAAGATAACTCAAGAACTTAGAAGTTCTGAGTCTCGTGTTCACAGTAGTGACACACGGAATAACCTTGAAAAGCCTCCAACTTTAAGTCATAAGTTCGGCAGAGTTTCAGTAAGCTCAAGAGTAAGGTGTTGGGTATTTGAATATGTTGAAGTCCTCCATTATTTATAGGCGAAGGAGCAAGATTCAAATCTTGGAGCCGTTAGACACATGTATTTCCGACCAATCCAATATTCTCTCACTTTGTGAAGGTAGGTAGCCTTTCTCGGAAAGTACTGTACATTTTCCCGTTTTTCCGCTATTTTCTGAAGATGACAACAACTGTTCACCTTTTGTCATAACAACAATATCGGTCAATTCGAGGAATCTTGGACTAGCAAGTTCGAGGTATCAAGATTGAAGTCTTGGGCTTGCAGACTTTAAGGAGTCTCCAATCCTTAAAGTCTGATCTTTGTCAGTACCATTCCTCAGACTTATTCTTCTTGTCTCTATGTGCGGGGGTTAGAACTAAGATTCCATGCTAGATGACGTTACAAGTACGATCGATCCCCAGACTGGCAAGCTTGATGTTTGAAACTGGTAAGCTCCATACTGGTCAGTCCCATACTGAGAAGACCTAGACTTAAAATATGATCTCTCTTAGTATATAGCGCATCCACAATGATTCATCAGTCTGGTCTTCAAATCAGCTCCAGCTTAAAACTCAATAGAAAAGACCTATACAGGACTTTACATTTTGAAACCATACTGGAACTAATCTAGAGACATACTAAGATGACTTTTACACTTTAACCCGCCAAAACCAAAAAAGATAAGGAAATTTCTAACAAATTTCCTAACAACAGTAGTATGTACTAAACTTGAATTCCTATACATGATGAAGTCCTGAAAATTTGACTTTATTTTAAACAGACGATATATTCATTTAAGATGCTAGAAGGAAAGTCGGTCAACAAGCAGGTCGACCTGTTCAATAAATTGATTCTTGGTGTGGCAAATATTAAGTGACAATAAAAGATGATGATCAGACCTTGATGTTGTTGAGTGTGCTACCGAAGAGCTATTCGAATTCCAAGGAAGTCGTACTATATAAAAGAGAGTCATTGATTCATAACTTGGTTCATTGTTTGAGTAAATAAAACTCAATCCAACAATCCTCAAAACAAACTAATAACATGATGAAACTGTATCTAATACCAAATAGATTCTTAAATCGGATGTCGAACCCACAGAGAATGATATAGCGAAATATTTATAGGGATTTAATGGCGAACCGAACCGCCAAATCCAAATAAACCCGGACCGTTCATGGATGTTGAGAACAATTACAACATATGATTAACCCTAGTATGCTCCTATGAATTTAATGCAGTGGATATTCGAGTTTACCTTAACTCCGTAGGGTCTGATTTGATCTTTCGCATTTGAATTCCAATCCCTTTATTCAACCACGCAATTTGATTAGAACTTCGGAAACAGAAATTAGAACAAAACTAATTTCAAGGATTAATCAAAAGGAAAAAGAAAAGGGAAGAAATGTGTTCTCTAGATTAGATCTTCATATCTGTATCCCAATGTTGTTCAATCCTGCTACTGGTGAGAATTCCACAGGACTGTGAATGTGAAAGTCGGAGTCGAATTTCTTCTCCTCCGAGACACACAAGAGGCGCCGCCCACTCTCTCTCTCTCTTGGGGTTTCAACTGATTTGAATTGTGATATAAACTGAGAGAGAGCACTGCCTATTTATAGACCTAGGGTTTCAACCCTAATGGGCTACTGGGCCTCTTTTCAACATTTTTAATTTGGGCCAGACCTGGGACCTAATTTAAATAATAAAGTGGGCCAAAGAATTAATTAATTCTCATGTCCACAACTCATGACACAATTAATTAATTAATATTAATTCTTTTTCACCACAGAATTAATACTGACCTACCCCTTTATTACCACATTATGAGAACGAGCTGCATTTACTTGAGAATCCCCATATTTAAGGTTACTGGATATTTATTAATTTATTGGAGCTTCTGACAAGCTACCACAATTAATTAATTTCTTATTTCCTGAGCAGTACCGCTCAAACCTTACCACTCGTGCTTGAACATAATCAGCCTGCAGGACTTTAGCACGATGAATGTTATTGAGCTCATCAGGGAATGTCCCCATCCTATTACTCGGATATGGTAACCGAACTCCAATCTCAAGCTATAATACACGAACTTCTATTACCCAAGATGCGGGTATACGAGCACGTTACTCAGACTCTCCACCATGGCAAGTCAAAGCAACAGTCAACCCGTGCATACCCCTGAACCTTCGTTAGGGTTTGGACTCAATCAAGATCGAGATCTTGCATTCTCTGATGTCAGATAGTAGAATACATCTCTTTGTGATACAATGAATACACAACCGCACGTACCAGTATATCAAGTAATCAAGATAGATTACTTCTTTTCGACTATGCTGCAGCCTGCACCGACAGACTTATCCTCGTACGTTATCTCGGCTATGATAATATTTATATCTCACTAGGTCAAGTGATCATACTATTTTCTGTGATCTACAACACGTGGTATGATCGTCCCTATTATCGGTGAGATAAGAGGATACCATTGTTACTTGCATGTAAGTTTGTTTAACAGATAGGAAATATCGTTGAATGTATACTCATCGTAATAAATGCTTTTTGTATACAAAACCCAACAATAAACTCATGTACTAAAACATAGTTTTTGGATAAATTGTTTGAGCAATTGGAAAAAATAGATTTTTTGGTTTTTGAAAATAACAATAAAGATTTTAAAAAAATAAAGGATAATACAGATCCTAGGGTTGAGCTTCTATCCTAGATAACATGCAAATAAATAAATATTCATACAACAGGTGAGATATCAGACTAGTGTTATAATTTCCTTGGTCCGGCAAATAATAACTAGATTAATAATAAGTGACTATCTCCTCTCGATCTCAAGAACACCTATTAATCAATCTCATAAGATCAACAAATTTAAATCCCTACAATCTAGTACTTCTTGGTCCGACAGTACAGATCGCATCATGAATTCCTAATCCCACTATCAATATTCACATCTCGGTCCTTCTATCAATAGCTAGACATCTAAATCAATTTTCACCTCTCGGTCCTTCAATTAATTTAGAATTATGAAAGAAAGCAAGAATCACAAACCATCAACAATGAATTAAGCATGCATCCAAAATAGTTATACAAACCCTAGAATTTACTAGGAAAATTAACTAGAAATAATAAAATAAAAAGACATAATTAAATAAAAAGTAAATTTCATAAATAAAATAAAAGAGGAATTCTAAAGTGCATAAAGTAAAATACTAAAATAAAAACTAAAGACTTAAATACTACTGAAATTAAGGAGAAGAAAAGATTGTGGGACTAAATCCCCAAAGGGAGGTCCAAGTCCTTAAAAACTCGAGCTAATAGTGTATTATTTATAGAGGGGAAATTGAATCTTCATTAAGTAATGGGCTTAGGAAGGAAATATCTCTAATTTGGGCGAAATTATGCCTTTCTGACGTCGGTGTCGATCGACAGGCTACCTGTCAATCGACACAGCTGCAAATCAAAATTTTGTTGGAATATTTGTTCAAGAATGAGAACTCTGCAACATAATGTCTAGAAATGCAAGTTTTTACAAGTAGGACTGCAAGTACTGCTAGTACGTAAATAAAAGAAATAAAATAAAATAACAAAATAGCTGAGTCGAGGAATCCCTTTTCTCGTAAGACGAATTCGTCAGCATAGTGCTCATTAACCGGTGATCGTCCTTAAAGATAAAATGACTTCATCCTTTTTTAGGAAGCACCGCAATCGGAAAAGGCTCCAGCGAACTGAACGGAGGTTAAACTGAGTTGCTCAAAAACAACGAAAAAGATATAGCAATATGAGAATAAAGATGCAGTATCTGGCTATGGAAGCTAGTCTCGTGTCAGATGTCTCGGGGACTAGAGACAGGTCATACGCATGCATTTATAGACATGTCCACCTAGGGGGTTACGATCGATAATTGAATACGATCAACAATTACAAACCGAGCATTATGGTGTCGACGGTTACATCTCTTGTCACTAATATCGTGATGTTACAAACTGAATACTAAATGCTCGTGACGGTTATGTTTCGACACTTAATATCGAGACATTACAATGCCATCATTGTCTTGTTGGTTACAAACCAACATCATTAACACGTCGGTTAAAAACCGACATTATTATTACGACAATTACGAATTATGTCACAAATTATCGAGCACATAATATTCTTGTCCCACATGTTAATCTCGATATTTGTTTAACATCCGACAGACTTAACGAACAGTCCATGTTAACACTAACATGTACCACTAATGCACACTTATTGTTACACAAATACAAGTCTCAACTTGTATCAATTTGGGACATTAAACACATGTTTAATTATCTCATACACCATAATATGCCAATTTGTAGTTTAATTTCTCACTCACCGAAATTCAGATTTGAGAATATATGTATACCACAAAAAATATTTAATTACGACAAAAATAAAATATTTATCACAGGGAATTTATTCAATTAACCTCAAATTTCCAACAAATTTTTCCTCTGTGTCTATCGACAGGGGGCTGTCGATCAATACAGAGGCTTATGTGTTGCCAGAAATCTCTCCCTTCGACCCCTTCTGCGCAGTCTCACGGTTTTGGCCATAACTTGTGCTCCCGGATTCTGATTGACCTGATTCTAGTGCATTGGAAAGATAATTCAAAGATCTTTCTATTTCCATGCTCCATTAGCTCAAAATTCATCTATGGAAGAATTCGTGATTGTTTCTTTGAATATCCACTGATTTCGGTACGGGTTTCCAATGATTTTGGCCTTAAACCTGCAAAATCTCACCATGACAAGTGTAATATCCTCTATAAATGACTCATGCTCAATTATTAACTCTAATCTAATGCAAATGCATAAAAAAGTAAGGAAAACAATGTGATAAGTGAGGCAAAATACGAGCTTATCACATTCGAGATCCAGTATTCATTCAACTCGAACATAAATAGTTTCAAGTTCTAATTCTTGGACTCTCACTATATCAATTGTCTATCTATTTAACATGTTCGACAGAATATTCGGATATTATTGGAATCATATCATATTTCACTAGTATCAAATCGGATTTCTCATCCCGGAACAAATCTATCAAATCAGATTTCTCATCTCGAATCAAACTTATCGTATCGGATTTCTCGTCTCAGATCGGACCTAACATACCAAATTTTCTTATCTCGTATCGGGTTAATAATTCAAGCAATCGTTTGAATTTCGAAAGTATAAAAATACCTGCTGGAAGCAAAAAAAATGTTCCTGCAAAAAGCATAGAAATAAAAGAGTCAGGATCGCAACCTGACTCTTAAGGGAACATTCTCGACGCTATATGCACAGAATCCCGCCTCGAAAGCATACCATTTACTTCGGTAATTCACTGATACGAGAAAGGGTGGTAGTCGCACGTTTCTCTTTCACGTCAGGGGGTTAAATGAGGAGGGGATGTAGAATCCTTCATAATAGCTCCTACACAAAAAAAATAAAATAAAATAAAATTGTAGCTTCATTAAAATAGGCAATTTCAAATGAAGCTAGGGGGCTGTTGTTGAGCATAAAGTTTAATGCTCAAACATTTATTGAGTTCGAATGAAGGGGATTCGAACCGTAAAAAAAACTGAACTGGCTTAAAATCTATATGAGTCGAAATAAGTCGAGTCGAAGAAGTGGACTGAAAACTCGAACCGCTCCAAGAATGTCGGTCGAGTCGATAAGGTCTACAAAGGGAAAATACGAGACATGATCACTCAACGACATAAAATGAGTAGAAAGTCAAGGCGAAAACCCCGGGAATAACGTCAAAGAATCAATTACTCCTCAAAATGGTTCAATTCAGATTATTTATTGTAGAGAAATGGAATATCTTCATCAATCATGTAATTTCCTTAATTGTAAACGTATAGATCTATAAATAATGAAAGAAAACTCTGAAAAGATGTTGGATTTTTCATTTTTAATCAGTACTCTTTTCTTCATACAAAATTAACCCTCAATCTATACGATATTATTTGCTCTTATAATAACTACATTCATGGTCGGTCTTGTGCAATCAGTATATATGATCCCAATTTTATTATTATAATTATAAATAAAAAATACTAATAAATATAAGTGTAAAATATTAATATGACTAAAGTCATCTTTATTTCAAATTTGATAAAAAAAACTATAAATCACAAATACCTCATGTTATTTTACTTGGAGATCATGAAAATTTTGATTATATCTATAAACAAATCTGAAATAAAATGAACATCTTTAAATATGATATAAAGAAAAATGCATAATTATCACTTACTTGCATATAATTTCATAAATTCTTTTATATTTTTAAACTAAGCTCACCACTTAGAATTTCACAATCTGTTTCTTAAAAAATAAATAATTAACAATCGATTATATCATTTTTCTAAGTTCAAGAAATTTTTTTCGAATTCTTTTAAAAAGACTAGTCACATTTTTTAGGTGTTACAAAATTACTAATTTAATATTGCGAAGAAGAATATTTTGACATCTTATCATATCTTTATTTGAATTGTTAAACTTATGAAAGACAAAATATAAATTTAAGTCCTCTACTATTTGAGTTTATTTATTTATTTATTTATTTTGGGATTAACATAATTTTGTAGATTCAATACTAAAATAAATTAATAATATGTTAATACTAATATATACTATAAAAATGATGCTCCAATATTTTTGGGAACCCAGTGTAGTTGACCTCTCGCACGGCCTCAAGACTGGCCTTGATTGCATTTACACACATCTAAATGTTTCCGGGAAGCTCAAACCAACGACCTCTTAATCAAAGACAATGTGCTTCAGTTTCACCATTACACAGTTAATTCAAGTGTGAAATATTTCAATTTACATTAATTGAGTTCGGCCCAACGCTTTGTTTAATAGCATAGTTTTCACATGCTTTGAATGTGTGTGTAAATAACCTATCCACATACAGAGGGTTCATTATGTATGTAAATAAGGAATGACATGCTTCGCCTTCAATTCGCCTACTCCCTTCTCTCATGTCTCATGTCCAGAGCAAACAAAAGGCGAAAAAGCAGGCTTCTATTGCTACGTGAGAATAAAGCAGGATATTGTTAGTAATAATTGTAAAAGTAAATAAAGAGATATAAAATTATTATCAAGAATAATTATAATATTGACGATAACATTAACAAGTGAAATATATCCGTGGCATATTGAATCTTCACCAAATTTTAGGAGTCGAGGCACGAGAAGCACATACTTTCCTTAAAACAGATCCATCCTCTCCGGTGTGTGCTAGAGATACAACGGACATCTGTCTCTCAGGATACAACGACTTATAGCAAAAATTGAAGCACACTTTAAATACGCTCGCGGCAAACTTGAACTTGTGCCTTCCCTCTATCACCAAGAACTAGCCTAGACTACTAAAAGAGAGATTTGAGAACTCAAAAAAAAAAAAAAAAGTGAGAAGAGCTTTGAAGGTGTGTTCTCAAATGAGAAAATCCACCTTTATTTATAGGTACAAAAGTAACCTATGGAAAAATAAATTTCCACCTAAATGAAAGGCAATAAGGGGTGGAGAATGAATTTAACAAAATAATTAAATTTTCTAACAAATATAAAGAAACGCACCCTTTCAAAAAGTAATCGGAACTATCCTAAAATCTCGTGATTTCTGGAAAAATAAAAAATCTAGTTTGGAGGACTTTTCGTATAGTAAAATTACATGTATTTACGTAGTAAGATTTGAAATGTAAAGGAAGATTTTGTTTTTTCAAAGAGGAAGCATTTCTCAGAAGCCAAAATCTCCATGAAAACAGCTGCTCAAGTGGAAAGAGTTATTACGTATGAACAGAGAATGGGAAGACACAATCCGAAGAAATCATACCCAATATTTTGATTTATTAAATAAACAAAGCTAAATTGTGAGATGAACGTATAGCACGCAGTTTTTATTTCGTGTAACTTCTCCCACACCGGTCATCAAAACTTATTTGTTAGTATATAAAATAAGAAAAACTAAGTTAGCAGTCGCCGAACCCAGTAGCGCGGGTCTGTAACTCAAGCGAGGGCATTAAGGTGATTGGATGTTGGGCTAGCTCAACTGGCTGGGCTCTGATGTGCAATTTCCGGCCTGCCCGTTCCAAGCCGGGAGTTGGGCCATGTGGTTTGTGCGAAGTCATGGGCTTCGTGGCTCCTAGAGTGGAGGGTACCGCGCCAGGCTGGATTCACAGAGCAGCGCAAACTTCCCGCTCTTGGCAGTGGAAGGATAACGGGCTGGTGCAATTCTGGCTCATTAAAAGCCAGCTGAGTTGGTTCAATTAAACAATCACTTTTCATATATTTTTTGGCAATTTTTCTGTTTATATTTTTCGCACGTTACACGCTCGGTTCATGATTTTGTTTCAACACAGAATTGGTATAAAATTGTTTTTTTTCTCAAGATTCATGTTAGGTATTTTGGATTGTGTATTAAAATATTGGTGTAATTGCTCGAGCAAATGGTTGTAGATGCCATGTATAAAAAATTAAAGTTTGATAAATGATCGTTGTTCGTTACATTGGTATCCGACATCAATTCCTCCTCGTAGGTTTTGATGTTGTGCAACCATACAAATAAATAAACAATGAAAGCCTTGAATGGTTAGTTGATTTGAGAATAGTTGTCTAATGAATTTGATGCTAAATAGTGGAGAATTAAATTAAATTTTGTATAGCGAGCGAAGTAATAGAGGAATAGTGAATTTTTTATAATAAAAAATGAGATAGGATGTAGGAAATGTCTATTCTAGTTTTATGTTTGATTGAATCAATGTAACAAGAAGCAAAACAAATATGCCTCAAAAACCTTCTGTCAATGATGAAATACTTATACAGCAAATAATTCACACAACTTTGAAAGGGATTTCATCTCCTAAACTCACCAACACAAAACTCTGTATATTCAAACTCTTGGTCTTGTTATGATGGCTACTGATTCCCACTCCAAACTGCATATCACATCCTGCAACCCAACACACACTTGTATAGAATCTTTTTTTTTTTTAATTTTAATATAAAATAACATAATTATTTTTAAATTTATATTTTATCCAAATAAACTTAGTATTTACTATATCTATTTTACTTATATAAAATTATTTTAAGATTTAAAAAAATTGTATAATGAATACTAAATAAGGCTATACTTATAAAATATAAATTGTATTTATTTAATGAATAAACAAAAAAATTCAGTTGGACGATAATATATTCTAAATTGCATTCATAACACATGTCGATATATTAAATTCATTATATGACATGTCTTAATTGAATGAGTTTAACATCTTTTTTGCACATATCAATTATTATAATTTCACCTTAGATGTATTTAACTGGTTATGTTATCTCATATTAAGAGGATCCATCAAGCTTCTATATTGTCCAAGCTATACATTTTTAATGAAATTATATAAAATTTAAACTTTGCAATATTTAGAACTTGAATTTGCGTGAAAAAAACAAAAACAAAATATCATACTTCATTTGAAAATTTGGAACATGAGTAGATGGACACATTAAATAAAACTTTGATATTTGGAAATGTAATTGTCTCACAACAAATAAACTAATAATTGCATAATAGTCATATATTTATTTAATTTTTTTTAGTTAGCATGGGCATATTTTTCAAAAATTTGGGCGGGAAAATTCTAGAACTCTATTAGTATATTATATAGATATAGATGTATGCGCAAGAACTAAGGCAAAGCCAAAAGAACAAGAACATTAACATGTTGATTGATGGTGAGATTTACGCACCGAGGGGTTTTCTCTGTCGATGTCAAAGCTATTTATCGCGCATGGTTCACCCAAAAGCTCTACTGGTTCTTCACCTAATTGACTAGAACAGATTAGTTTCCAAGCACCTATCTCCTTCTCAGAAGTTCAAATAAAAATCACTAGTAAAGGATGTGTTTACCTTGCTCAACCACAGCAAGAATTCCATCCTCTGAACAAATCATAGCAGGCATAATCTTAGATGGTGTCGAGTTCATTAGTTTGGAAGAATTGGTGTAATTGTCATAGTGGACCTCCCATACGTCACTCTCTACTATGGAGTTTGCTGGTGCATCACCCACACCAACCCCAGACAACAGAACCGGCTGCTTTGGCCGTCGAATATCCCATGCAAACACAACACCAGAAGAGCCTCCTGCCTTCACAAGCAAAAAATATAAGCAAACTGATATTTGAATTCAACTTCTTTAAGCTGATTCCATACAGAATTATACATCCACGTTCACTTTAGTTGAGAGATAGAGAGACTAATTTGCAAGACAACAACAGAACTTTCCTGTCTATACATTCGTACTGTCAACAAAGGCAATGGTCTTTATTTTAATGGTATAGCATAAAGAGGTATCTTACAAGGCAAGTGTGTTTTCGCGATGAATGAATGTCGATGGAATGTATAATGCCAGAAGCAGTTCCTCTTGTCCTGTTAGGCGTCATCATGGAAAACAAGTTTCAGCTTTATAACAGCTTTATAAGATTCTTGGAAGGAAGAGATTAACAAAACATTAGAAACTTCAATAATGCAATAATAGCTATATCCAAATAAAATAGTAAAGTAATAATGCGATACTGATTGACAATGTAGATTTGAAGGAATGCTTAAATGGCAAATTGCATTGAAAGAGTTCATAAGATACAACTATTCCAAATCAAGATAGCTATGAAGATCAAAGTAATAGCTATCACGAGTACATTGTCGAAGCAGCTTCGGTACAGGCCAATTAGTTAGTGTGGTATAGCTGTTAGTAAGGCGTAGAGCAGTATCGGTCAACACTTGTCCTGGCCAAGAGCTAATAATACCCCCTCTGTCCCGGTCAAATTGTCCAATTTTGACCGGGCACGATAATAAAGGAATGAATATTCTATTGATGAGTGTGAAAAACTTGCTATTTTAGGAAAATAGACTAATATCACGGGACGGATGAAAAAGGAAAAGTGGACAATTTTTGCACGACGGAGGGAGTATCAATTAAGTAGAACAAGCAAGCCTACATGTTTCATCAATGCAATCTCATCTAATCATTTACTGAATACTATCAAATTGTTCAAGAAACTAGCAAGAGAAAGTTGACATAAACTATGCTTGCTACATGTTATTGAATGGTCAGACCACTCTTCTCCATCAAAGCCAAAACAAACACCAACACAAAGTCACTGAAGTTCATACCCATTTCACAAATTAGTAACCAGTAGTTATGTGAGTATGCACGACTATCATAGAAATCTCAAACTTTTTCAGTATATCAACTCAAAAATCATTCTCTTCTTCCAACGTAGAACTAATGGGAAGTGCAGAATTACTTCTTTCCAGTGCAAAATCAAGATATATAACATGGATTTCAACTAGCGAATTACCAATCATCCTTGAACAACGCCACCGGGCCACCGGCCTTCCGTTGATCCCACCAATGAAGGCCAAACCCAAAAGCGCCGGAGACGAATTCCACCGGCGAAGCCCACTTAACCGAACTATACGAAACCAAACCCTTACTATCAAAAACCCTCCTAAAACCCCTCCCAGCCGACACGGCCACCAAATTGACCATCCCATCCTCCCCAACACTCACGCACTCCGACCCATTCTCGTTCAAGTCGATACCCGAAACGGGCCCCAAATGAAATCCCATCTCCGCCACGGAAAGCTCGGAATTCAAAGACCCGGTAATCAAATCAGCCGAATGAAAGAGCACCGATCCGGAAAAAGTGGCAGAAGCAACAAGGGCTGTGGAAGGGTTTGTGAGTGAAGGAGAGGTTTTCAAAGAGGTGATTCTCGATGGGAGAGGGACGGAGGCTTGCGGGGTGAGGGAGGGGCCGGCGTCGGAAGGGGAGAAAGCGAGGGTTTGAAGGGAGGGGGTGGAGGTGTCGGAATCATAGGCGGCGAGGATGACTTGGCGGTTGAAGGTGGAAAGGTGGGGCAGCCAGCGCAGGGCGTCAATGTATGCGTAGTGTGGGAATTTGTGGAGTTGAGAGGGGGCGGGAGTGAGCGCCATTGTCGAGTGATGGAGCCAAGATTTTGGAGGGTTTAGGTTGTCTATGATGATGAATAAATTCAGATTCATACTAAAAAGCCCACAAAAAAGAAATAAAAAAGAAATTCACAAGAATTACAAATTTACAATTTTAGGATTTCCACTCTAAAAAAAGCATCATATCATATTAATATTAATTTTATTTATATATTATTTCTAACCAAGTAGACTTTGGTAGAGGATCTCTCCAAAAGGCATAACATATATAGGTTGAGTTCAACTCTTGTTTCAAACCATGTACATATATTCAAATCAATAAACAATACAATTTGTGATATCAGTTAAGAGACTGCATCATCTTCTCAACCCCGGTGTAAAATTAAGAATAGATCAATAATAGTCTTGAGTCTTTATGACCATATAAGTAGTCAAAATAGAAATTGACAAACTACACGTGTCGTTACGATTAAAACTCATCCATCGATTCAAGATTCCTCAATTGCATCGTTTGTTGTATATCGACAAACTTTATCTCACCAACAAGACTAGACCATTGTCCATTGATCCGCCTAAAGAATATCTCAAACGTAGGAAATACACATTTGCTTGCTTATATAGATCGTTGTAGTGTTGTAAAATACGGCCTAGGCGGCTGCGGGCCGTTCAAAAAATCCCTTGTACGGTCTATTTTACGTTTAAAAAATTATACGGACATCTATACGGGTTATACAGATTTTTGTAAGGGCTAGGCGGGTTCGTACAGTAATTTAAAAAAAATATTAGTAAAATAATAAATAAATTAGAAAAAACATACTACCTCTGTCCCTTCCTATTAGTCCCATAGGAAGGGACACACAAACCAATGCAAGTAAATGTTTGTGAGTGGAGTGAAATTAATATTTTATTGATGAGTGTGAAAAAGTTTGCTATTTTAGGAAATGAGACTAATAGAGTGGGACGGACCAAAAAGGCAAATGGGACTAATAGAGTGGGACGGAGGGAGTAGTAAATAGAATAATAGATAGATTTTTCCATTCTTCACATTTTAAAATCGTATTAGGTGTTTTACAATGGAGAATTTGAATATGAGGATTATAATAATTTTGTAATTTTATTTTGATATTGTCTATTTTTATCAGAATAAATGAATAATAAAAATAAATGAAAAAACTTTAATAACTAGTGAACATATTTGTTCTGCAAACAATTTTGACCTCCTGGCACATACACACGTGGTTATATTTTCCATTTTCTGTTTTTCTTTCACTTTGTTTTATTGTTTCTGTTTTGTTCCTTTTTTTTTCTTTTATTATTATTTCTAGAAATCCTATAAATTTAAATATATAAAATGACTTAAAAAAATTAATGTAAGATCATAGTTGAGAATTGCTAATTTTTTTAAAATATAATATAAATTATTTATATTTAAAATAATTATTGAAAAATATCAATATTGCAAAATTCTAGTGCGCAAAAACTATGTATTATTACTTTTACAAATTTATTTTATATCTTATTAAATGATAAAAAATTACTAATATTTTAATAAATATGTGAGAGGTTGGGTTGATCATTGATGGGAACAAATTATATTAGATTATAAATTGTGTATGTGGATGAAAGATAAATAAATATTATATTAGATAGTTGGGTTGAGTATAGTCTAATAAAAATTATGTTCCCTCTAATAAACTTCTCTCTCAAGGTATTCTTGGCCTCCGACAAAGTGCAATTAATACTAAGAAAATGCATACCCTTCTTTTTCCTTAAGGAAATGTATGAATAGAGATGCAAAAACTAGTTAAGTTGAATGACTTACATTCTGAGTTCGTCTCACAGCTCGCTCTCATTGTATTACCATAATCGTAGGAAATGAGAAGTCTTCTTTGAAAGATATGAACTAATATTTTGTGCTAATAAAATTAGTACTAGATACATTAATTAGATTAATATATTTTTCTGGATAATATACTAATAAGATTAGCATATAATATATTAATTTGATTAATATATATTTGATAATATATTAATAATAAATTATTAATTAATGAAATTGATATGAAAACAAATATGAGCCAAATCTTATTACATAAGATTTGAGATTATCTTTTTATTTATTAACAAGACAAACACACTATTTTGATTAGAGAATGAGAAACAATTAGTTTCCTACGCAGTTAACATCTTCTACACAAAACCTAGGGTTTTTGAGTTATACACCTTCATAATTCTCTCCGGAAATTCCTAGCATTCCTAGTTTGAATATAAATCACGAATTAAATTCTGCGACTGATTGATTCGACACGTGGAAACCTTTAGTAGTGGATTCGCACTGCAGGACAAGTCCGAATTGCTTGTGTTCTACGGAAGAAACTGTAAGTTTTTCCTTTTTATTCACGTTGAATCTCTACGCATGATATTAACTATAAATCTAGATCTATTCGTTGGCTTTCATTGCTTTCATTAGAGAAATCAACGAAACACAACATTCTTCCCCAACTTGGAGAAGAGAATGGTGGATGTTTCTAGACACCATGTACACTTGCATCGCTATAACACTAGAATTCCAGCAAGTAGTTGTGGCCAGACGAGCTACTACCTGTTAGGGAGAGAAATCTTTGACAGAGAATAATTTGAGCTAAAAGGACTTTCTCCTTTCTTTACAAAGCTCAAATAGGGAGAAAGCTCTTGATAAGGATAGTGAGAGCAGTTGCCTCACATGAGCACTCCAGATGAAAGGGCTTAGCTGAGGTCAAAGGAGTAAGCCTTTGACTTAGTCGGTTAGATTTGAAGAAGATCGAGTGACAACACGTGAAGAGATTGTAAAACAATTCATATGATTTTCAATTAAATTCATAAAATAGAAAACCTTACATGATCTTGAAATTAATGATTCTCATAATTAATTGCGTATCTTTCTCTATCGTAGAATTAAGAATCGAAGAAGACTAGTGTTTCTCTTTCTTGACTTCTTTTCTTTTCTCTAACGTGTGATGGCGATTAGGGTTTGAGAGAAAACTATTATGTCAGGAATTGAGGACCTAGTCCCTATTTATAGGATTAATATATAGCCCACATAAAATCGATAATATAACATCAGCTCCAGATATCTCATATATTATTTAAACTTATCAAATTAATAATTTATTTATCAATTAATCCATAATAAATATATTACACACATGGGACATATCTTACATTCTCCCACTTGTCACATGTAATATTCCATTATCATTATGGATACAAATAAATTATACTTTCATAATGCGCATTGTTAAGTCTAAACTTTCATCATTGGGTCCATCATAATATCACGATTAAAAGTAAATAACTAAATCGAGTCATGGCGGTTGTATGTCACACAATCGCCATAGTCCCTTCCATGTACCACAATATAGTCACTTCTTTAATATGATCATTCATTTGGAGCATACATATGGTCCAGCATAATGTCTTAATTCAAGACTATACCTGTTTTACATTTATCTATTACAATTATGCATGTAAATAGAAACAGGTAATCAGAAACATATAATAAATGAGCTCAGAGTGGTAATACATAACGAACAATCTTATACATGTAGGGATTTGCCGGTGAATCGAATCACCAAATCCAAATAAACCGGATCATTTCGTGGATGTTGAGAGCAATAAACATACGATAATCCTAGCATGCTCCTATGAATTTAATGCAGTGGTTTTACGAGTTTTACCTTAACTTCGTCGTCTCAGATTCGATCTTTCGCGTTTGAAATCCAATCTCGATTCAACCACGCGATTTGATTAACACTGTGGAAACATAAATTAAAACCAGATCTAATTTTAAGAATTAATCAAACAAAAGAAAGAGAAGAAGAATCTGTTCTCCAGATTAGATCTTCAGATTTGCTACTGGTTAGGATTCCACAGATTTGTGATGTGTAGGCCAGAGTCGAAATTACTTCTCCTCCCTCTACAATGTGCGCCGCCCCCTCTCTCTCTAACCCTAGGGTTTCAACTGATTTGAATTATGATGAAGTGGCTAGGGTTTCTGAGATTGAGATGTCTATTTATAGACCTAGGGTTTTAACCCTAATGGGCTATTCGGCTCCATTCAACATGTTTAATTGGGCCAGACCTGGGACCTAATGCAAATAATAAAGTGGGCCTATGAATTAATTAATTCTCATGTCCACAACCCAGGATATAATTAATTAATTAATATTAATTTTTTTCACCTCAAAATTAATACTGACCTACCCCTTTATTACCACGTTATGAGAACGGGCTGCATTTACATGAGAATCCCCATATTTAAGGTTACCGGATATTCATTAATTAATCGGAGCTTCTGACAAGCTCTATCTACAATTAATTAATATCTTATATTTCCTGAGCAGTGCCACTCAAACCTTATCACTCGTGCTTGAACTTAATCAGCCTGCAGGACTTTAGCACGATGAACGTTATTGAGCTCCTCAGGGAATGTCCCCATCCTATTACTCGGATATGGTTGCCTAACTCCAGTCTCAGGTTGTTCTACACGAACTGCTGCTACCCAAGATGCGGGTATACGAGCACGTTACTCAAGCTCTCCACCATGGCAAGTCAAAGCAACAGTCAACCCGTGCATACCCCTGAACCTTCGTTAGGGTTTGGACTCAATCAAGATCGAGATCTTGTATTCTCTGATGCCAGACAACAGAATACATCTCACTGTGGTCCAATCAATACGTAACTGCACGTATCAGCATATCAAGTAATCAAGACAGATTACTTCTTTTCGACTATGCTGCAGCCTATACCGACAGACTTATCCTCGTACGCTGTCTCGGCTGTGATAATATTTATATCTCACTAGGTTAAGTGATCATACTGTCTTCTGCGATCTACAACACAACGTATGATCGTCCCTATCGGTGAGATAAGAGGATATCGTTGTTACTCGCATGTAAGTTTGTTAACAAATAGGAAATACAGTTGAATGTATACTCATTGTAATAAATGCTTTCTATATACAAAACCCAACAATCTCCCACTTATACTCAAAGCATTACACTCGCTATTACAGAGTATACAGTGCGTCTATCTAGCCTAACTATTACATCAACCACTGCCAGTGGTAGGCATCCACCTCAGACCCAGTCCACGAATATGTCTTTCGTAAGCTTTCTGTGGCAAGCACTTTGTGAATGGACCAGCTAGGTTGTCACTAGTGTCAATTGTCTTGATCTGCACGTCGCCCCTCGATACGATTTATCGTATGATATGGTACTTTCTCCCTATGTGTTTGCTCGCCTTGTGAGTCTGTGGTTCCTTCGAGTTCGCAACTGCACCAGAGTTATCAGAATAAATTGTGATACTCTTAGGCAAACTCGGAATCACATCCAACTTTAAAAGGTAATTCTGGAGCCATACCCCTTCTTTCGAAGCTTCGGAGGCGGCGACATATTCCGCCTCCATGGTGGAGTCAGCAATGCATTTCTGCTTTGTGGTCCTCCAAGATATAGCCCCACCTCCCAAGGTAAACACATAACCTGAGGTCGATTTATTTTTATCCTGGTCCCCTTGGAAATCCGAATCTGTGTAACCCACAGGGCACAAATCCTCACTTTGATAAACTAGGCAGTAATTCCTAGTTCTCTTCAAATACTTGAGGATGTGCTTTACCGCAGTCCAATGTGTCTGTCCAGGGTTAGACTGATATCTTGCTACCATGTCAACGACATAACAAATATCAGGCTTGGTACACAACATTGCATACATGAGGCTACCCACCGCAGATGCGTATGGTACAAGACTTATCTCATCTTTCTCACTCTGTGTCACAAGACACTGCCCAGTAGAAAGATGTACGCCAGGTCTGAAAGGTAGCAAGCCTTTCTTGGCGAGTTGCATGCTGAACCGGGCTATCACAGTATCCACATAGGATGCCTGGGATAAGCTTAACATCCTTCTCTTACGATCCCATAAGACTTTAATCCCAAGGATGTACCCAGCTTCTCCCAAATCCTTCATTTGGAACTGTTCGGATAACCAACGTTTAATCTCCGACATCACTCCCTCATTGTTTCCAAATAGGAGTATGTCTTCCACGTACAGTGTAGGGTTTTTCCGTGAACCGAATCACCAAAACCAAATTGAACTGGATCGATTTATGGATATTGCACATAATTAAAATTCTCAAAACCCTAGCATGCTCCTATGAATTTAATACAAAGATTTGTGGATTTAGGGTTTACCGTAACTCCGTCGAGTCTGAACCGATCTTTCGCGTTTGAATTCCAAATCTCAATTCAACCACGCGATTCAAATTTATCTGGGGAAGTAGAAATTAGAAACCTAATTTCAAGAATAAATTCGAAAATAAAGAGAGAAGAAAAAGAAAAATTTGTTCTCCAGATTAGATCTTCAGGTCTGTGTCCCAATGCTGATCAGATCTACTACTGGTGAGGACTCCGTAGATCTGTATTCTGAGCAGGACCAGAATCGAAATTCTCCTCCCTCTTCTCCCAAAAAACGGCGCCTCCCTCTCTCTCTAGGTTTAGTGTGTTTCAACTGTCTTACAACTTATGAGAGAGAACTGTCTATTTATAGACCTAGGGTTGGAAACCCTAATGGGCCATTTTGGGCTCAATTCAGCATATTTAATTAGGCCAGTCCTGGGACCTAATGCAAATAATAAAGTGGACCTATAATTAATTAATTCTCATGTCCACAACCCATGACACAATTAATTAATTAATATTAATTCTTTTTCACCACAGAATTAATACTGACCTACCCCTTTATTACCACGTTATGAGAACGGCCTGCATGATCGATGCTAAATCTGCATACAAATTATAGCTGATAAACAGTCACTTTGTGCATTTTACTGATGTGAATTTGCTCACTTTTGACCTTAGATTGGATTATTACGTGGTGTTCCCATACATTATCTATATTCTTTTAGGAATTATTACGGTTGGTCTGGTTTGTGGTTGTTTATGCAGATTTCACGCACAGTTGAGTTGTTTACAAGAATTGACCAAGTATCCTGGGGCCAATCGATGCTAGCTTGCACGGTGAAGAGGAAAGAGTCAGAAAATACTGAAGAGTTCGCCGAAATCATGTTCGAGACGAAATCGGCGACCCAAATGACACAACTGGCAATCGCCGGTCATGTGGATGGGTCGCCGATGGTGATTTTCCAGCCATTTCTCACGGCACATGATCGGCGACCCAAATGACACAACCGGCGATCGCCGGTCATGTAGATGGGTCGCCGATTTTGCGAAATTTCGCACCCAGCTTCGACACACGATCGGCGACCCACGTGCATAAACGGCGGTCGCCGATCGGGCATTCCAGACCGCCGATTTTGTCGCGATTTGACGTATTCTGACGAATCTGAAGCCCAAAACCATATCTTTTGGAGATTTAAAGAGCCCCAACTATAAATAGGACGTCCCTGAACCTGAATAAGGTTCCTTTTCCCAGTTTTTGAAATTAGAGAGCTCAGAATTCACAGCAAAAATCAGGGGAACTTGAAGAGCACGCCAGGAATCGAAGATTGAAGACACCACGGGTTTTTAATTTCCATGATTTCTGTTCTTGTGACTTTTTATCCTTTTGTTTTTCTAAAACTTAGCATGATTGGCTAAGTTTATTCATGGATTCTAGGGCTTGAAGCTTTGTAAATATTCATTCAACAATTTATGTGATTTAATGTTCCTGTTCCATTGATGTTCTGATTTCTTTGGGATTTTCATTAATTGCGAGATACTGGCCATTGATTGTGATTTGAATTGGTAGTTTTTGAACCGAGAGGTCTAGGTTATCAATTAAGACGCAAGTAAATCAGATTTATTAGAACAATTGTCCGAGAAGAAATTGAACTTTTGAAGGGTTTTGAAATCTAAGGTTTTTAATCAAGAGTAAAAGTCTTTTGTATGTCCGAGAGGAATAATTTGATCTTTTATTTCCATGTTATGGTTTAGAGTCCGAGAGGATCACCTGATAACACATTTGCGATTAACTCACATCCTTGGGAATTAAATTGAGATTGAATTACATAAAGAGTTGTTTGATAATTATTCAAAGTTGATTGCCCTGGAATCCCGTTTTCTCATACGTTTTCTAAAACCAGCTTAATTAGTCTTTTATTTTACTTTGCTTCTAAATCATTGTTAGTTTAAATAAACCAACTTTTATTTTCTGATTTGCCTATATAGTAGTACGGTGTCTATGCTTTAGTGCTTGATTATACTTCGAGCCTGCAGTCCTTGAGTTCGATAAAATTATTACTTGCCTCTGCAGTGATCTGTACACTTGCAGTTATAGCGCGTTGTGAAACGCGCTATCAAGTTTTTGGCGCCGTTGCCGGGGACTGCATAGATTTATAATTGACACTAATCCTGATATTACGCTAATTACTCTAGGCTTTAATTTACGCACATTTACTTTAAATTCTGTTTCTTTTCTGTGCTATTCACTGTCTGTTTCCGTGCAGGTAGTATATGCGAACCAGGTCAAAAGGTCCACCTCCTGAACCTCTAGATCCGGAGATCGAATCCACCTGCCAAAGAAACACTGCGCGAAGAAAGTTAGCGTTAACTATGGCTGACGATCAGGCGGCACAGATAGCTGAGCTGCAGAGGCAGCTCCAAGAAATGAATCTAAGACTTCAAGAGCGCCAGGCCCCTGAAGTCCCACGACCACCCACCATCGATGAGATGTACGAGCTGATGACTGATAGGCATCGTAATGCAGATTTTGGATTGAAGGTGGATACACCGAATTTTGAGCTGAAGACTGGTCTGATACACACAGCTCAACAGAATCAGTATGGGGGATTGCCAACTGAGGATCCTCATCTACACATTCAGAGGTTCCTGCTGCTGTGTGATACAGTTAAGCAGAATCAGGTGCCTATTGACTATGTTCGGCTGCGCCTGTTTTCCTTCACACTGCGCGACAGAGCGCTATCGTGGTACATGACTCTGAACTGCAACGAGATCTCAACATGGGAGGAACTATGCAAGCTGTTCTTGATTCAGTTCTTCCCACCCAGCAAAACTATTCAGCTACAGACCCAGATTTCACAGTTCAGGCAGTTTTCTGGAGTCACTGTACGAGGCTTGGACTCAATCAATATAACGAGATCTTTTATTCGCTGATGTCAGACAGACGAATATATCTCACTGCGGTCCATCAATACGCCACCTCTGCGTAGCAGCATGTCAAGTAACCAAGACAGACAACTTATTCCGACAATGCCGCAGCCATCCGGACAGACGTATCCTCATACGCTGTCTTGGTTGTGATCAGGTTTATGTCTCACTAGGTCAAGTGATCATACTGTCTTCTGCGATCTACAACACGCCGTATGATTGTCCCTATCGGTGAGACAAGAGGATACCATTGTTCATACATGTAAGATTGTTAACAGATAGGAGAAATAAACCGTTGTATACTCATTGTAATAAATGCTTTCAGTATACAAAACCCATCAATCTCCCACTTATACTCAAAGCATAACTAAGCTATTACAGAGTATACAGTCCGTCTATCTAGTCTGATGTCACTTTAACCACTATCAGTGGTCGGCATCCATCTCAGACCCAGCTCACAAATATGTCTTTCGTATACTTTCTGTGGCAAGCTCTTTGTAAACGGATCAGCAAGATTATCAACAGTGTCAATCTTCTTAATTAGCACATCGCCCCTCGATACGATTTCTCGTATGATATGGTACTTTCTCTCTATGTGTTTGCTTGCCCTGTGAGATCGCGGTTCCTTTGAGTTTTCCACTGCACTAGAGTTATCACAATAAATTGTGATGCTCCTTGGCAAACTCAGGATCACGCCCAACTCTAAAAGGTAGTTTCAGAGCCATACCCCCTCTTTCGAGGCGTCGGAGGCGGCGACATATTCTGCCTCCATGGTGGAGTCAGCAATGCATTTCTGCTTTGAGCTCCTCCAAGATACAACTCCACCTCCCATGGTAAACACATATCCCGAGGTCGATTTCTTCTCATCCTGGTTCCCTTGGAAATCCGAGTCTGTATAACCCACAGGGCACAAATCCTCATTTTGATAAACTAGGCAGAAATTCCTAGTTCTTTTCAAATACTTGAGGATGTGCTTTACAGCAGTCCAGTGCGCCTGTCCAGGGTTAGACTGATATCTTGCTACCATGCCAACGACATAACAAATATATGGCCTGGTACACAGCATTTCATACATGAGACTACCCACCGCCGAAGCGTATGGTACAAGATTCATCTTGTCTTTCTCCCGCTGTGTCTAAGGTCACTGCCCACCAGAAAGACGAACGCCATGTCTGAAAGGTAGCAAGCCTTTCTTGGCGAGTTGCATGCTGAACCGGGCTATCACAGTATCCACATAGGATGCCTGGGATAAGCTCAACATTCTTCTCTTACGATCTCGTAAGACCTTAATCCCAAGAATGTAGCCAGCTTCTTCCAGATCCTTCATTTGGAACTGTTCGGATAACCAAACCGTGATTTCGGACATCACTCCCTCGTTGTTTCCAAATAGGAGTATGTCATCAACGTATAGTGCAAGGAAGACCACGCTCCCACTGACACAAAGTCGGTAAACACAACTTTCGTTTTCCAACTGTGCAAATCCATAGGACTTAATCATATCGTTGAAACGTAAGTTCCACAACCTTGAAGCTTGCTTAAGTCCATACAAGGACTTCCTAAGCTTCCAAACAAGATGTTCTTCGCCCTTGCGCACGTAACCCTCGAGTTGCTGCATATAGATGTCCCTACCTTCTTCAAGGTAACCGTTTAGAAAAGCGGTTTTGACATCCATTTGCCAAATCTCGAGGTCCAGATGCGCTGCTATGGCAAGGAGTATCCGGATGGACTTAAGCATGGCTACAGGTGAAATGGTTTCATCATAGTCTATGCCCTCTTTCTGACTATCACCCTTTGCCACTAGCCTGACTTTAAAAGTCATGATCTTTCCATCCGCCCCTTTCTTTCTTTTGTATACCCATTTGCACCCTATGGCCCTAAAGTCATCAGGTAGCACAGCTTTCTGGTATACATCCATAGCAGTTATGGATTCAATCTCAGAATCTACGGCGATGCGCCATTTTGCAACATCCTTGTCCTGCACTGCCTCTTCGTAAGTCAGTGGGTCAGAGTCTTCATGTCCGTCTTCAGGGCCCAAGTCCGAAGAATCACCCACGAACATGTAACTTTCCGGCTGGAAAATAACTCTTCCACTGCGATGAGGCATCGGTGCCATGTCAGCAGTTGGTGCAGCAACTTGTGGTTCTGCACCTTGCACACAAGAACGCGCCCGTGGTGCTGTACCTCTCACAGGTGCACCCACGTTCGCACGTTCCCCTTCCTTTGGAATCGCATTCTCATCTTCAATTTCTTGAAGAACTATATCACTCCTTGTCTTGTGGTTTCTCATATACTCGTCCTCCAAGAATCTAGCATTAGTGCTAACAACGATTCTCTGACTCTCAGGAGAGTAAATGAAACCACCTTTCGTTTGCTTGGGATACCCTATAAACAACATTACCTTGGACCTGCTTTCTAACTTATCAGGTTCCTTCGTCAACACGTGTGCCGGACAACCCCATACTCTAAACTTGCACAAACTGGGTTTGCATCCAAGGAAGAGTTCACAGGGTGTCTTAGGAACCGATTTAGAATGCACCAGGTTGAAGACGTAAGCCGTTGTTTCCAATGAGTATCCCTAAAACGAAATGGGTAAGCTTGCATAACTCATCATTGATCTCACCATCTCCAAAAGAGTTCTATTTCTTCTTTCGGCTACACCATTTTGCTGGGGAGTATCCGGTGCAGTCCACTGGGATGTAATCCCATGCTCTGACAAATATTGCAGGAACTCGTTCCCGAGGTATTCGCCACCGCGGTCAAATCGCAGTGACTTGATAGTTTTCATGACCTTCTTTTCTACTTCAGCCTTGAACTATTTGAATTTCTCAAAGCATTCAAACTTGTAGCGAAGCAGGTAAACGTATCCGTATCTTGAGTAGTCGTCAATGAAAGTGACGAAGTAATCATACCCTCAACGAGCCTGTGTGGACATGGGCCCACATAAGTCAGAATGGATCAATTCCAACACATCCTCTGCTCGAGACTGACTAGCCCTAAAAGGCCTAGAAGACATCTTTCCCTCGATGCAGGATTCACAGACTTGATAAGGTACAAGTCGGACTAAGTCCAATGTACCGTCATCTACAAGTCGCTTAATCCGCTTCAAGTTGATGTGACCCAGTCTCAAGTGCCAGAGATATGTAAGATCTTTATCAGAAGAACTAAGCTTTCTCTTTCTAGGATTATCAATTTCAGATGAATTACATGCAGCATACGCGGAAGTATTATGATGACAATTAACAACATAGAGAGAGTTATCCAGCATTCCACGATAGATAACTACGTTATTACCAATGATAGAAACACCACTATAAAAAATAATTGAATATCCATCAACATAAAGTTTGGAAACTGAAATAAGGTTCCGTAAAAAATCCGGCACATATAAAACATCTCTCAAAGTCAAAACAGAATCATCAAAGTACACGGTGACATCTCCAATGGCAGCTGCACTCACTCGTGCTGCGTTCTCCATTGAGGTGATAATCTCGTCATTCTTCAGTGCCCTCCTCGGTGTGAACCCCTGCAAAGTGTAACAAACATGATCAGTAGCTCCAGTATCCACTACCCACGAATGAGTAGAAACCGATGCTAAACACATTTTTGTTACAAATTCAAATGACGTACCTTGTCCTTTGCTTCCGCATGCGTTCTTACTTGAAGTGACAACAACCCTCTTCATCTCATTTGACCTCCTCTCACGTCTTCTGTGATCAATCAGATTCTGGCACACAGTATGAACCACATCTTTCAATGCGCTCAAGTTGTGTTCAAGATCTGATAACTCAGAATCCCATGAAGGTACTAAAGATTGTTTTGCCAAGAGATCAGTAAGCAACTCTTTGAAAGAGTGCTCGCTTCTCTTAGCTACATCCTTCTTGAAGTCATAGAATGAAAGTGGTAATGAGTTCAGGATTATATCGATCTTAGCCCGATCACTGATACATCCACCTCTATGTGTAAACCGATTCATGGTGTTATCCATCATCATCACATGTAACGTCACCGAACTACCAACAGCCATTCTCTTACAGACAAGGTCTTTCACGAGATCACAACTGATAGTTCGTTCCACTTCGCCATACATAGCCACTAAGTCCATCCAGATCGCAACAGAGCTACAATAACCCATGTACTTGAGCTTCAATTCTCTAGACAGGTTATCCGAGATTAACTTGTAAGTAAAATCTTTAGATACCACCCATCTGTCATAGAATTCTTTCAGGAGACCAATATCATTAGTTGCTAGCAAGATATCATCAACATACAATATCAAAATATAACCTTACTCCCACTAACTTTGAAATATATACACCATTCAATGGTGTTTTCCTAAAATCCAAAGGAAACAATGGTATTATTAAACTTCAAATACCATTGGCGGGGAGCTTGCTTGAGATCGTATATTGATATCTTTAATTTGCATACAATGTGTTCGTTTATAATCGATTCCATCTTTCTGAGTAAAACCTTTGGCAACAAGTCTGGCCTTGTATCGTTCAAGATTACAATGAGAGTCACGTTTGGTGTTGAAGATCCACTTACTACCAACTCTCTTACAACCTTCTGGTAATTCTACAAGGTCCCAAACACCATTATGTTCCATTGATTTCAACTCTTCTTTCATGACATTTAACCATTCATCAGAATTATCACAACTCATGGCATGTGAAAATGAGACTGGGTCATTAGCATTAATACTTAAGTCAGTTTGTGGCTCATGTAAATATACCATATAATCATTCGAAATAGCAGGTCTTCTTTGCCTTTCAGACCTCCTTAATACTATTTCTTGTGGTACTTCTTTAATAGGTTTATCATTTGGTGGCTCAATCGTGGGTTCATCACTTGATTGCTCATTTTCACTGTTATTCGTTACAACAGTTGGAGCAACATTTACTTTATTGTTAGATGTACAAATCAAAAGGACTTGTACTCTAACTTCAATAATACCCACAGTGCGTGAAGAAACATTACTCCCACTATTTTCACCAAATTCAATAAACCTTGGATTTCCAGTCTCAACAATTCTTATTTTATTTTTGGTTTTTGTGGGTCAAAGTGTAAAAGTCATCCTAGTTTGTCTCTAGATTTAGCTTCAGTGTGGTCTCAAAATGTAAAATCTTGTATAGGCTTTTTATCGAGTTGTATACTGAAGCTGATCTGAAGACCAGACTGATGAATCAGTTTGGGATGCGCAAGACTCAACAGACTAAGGTTCAAACTGAACTTACAAGTCTAGGATACATGAGTCTGGACTGACAAGTTTGGTCTAACACCAAGTATGGTACTGATCTGTACAGGACCCACGTCCAGATACCAAACTTACCAGTCCGGAGACCAAGCATAAATTGATGATTACGTCGCCAAACATGGACTTGCAAGAATGAAAACATTAGTATGGAATCTCAGTTCCAGTCCCGGCGCAAAGAGACAAGAAGAATGTCCAGATGAGCGTACTGACAAGTACAAATTTTAAAGGATTGGAGATTCCTTTAAATTTGCAAGCCCAAGACTCCATTCTTAATACCTCGGACTGACCAGTCCAGGATTCCTCAGACTGACAGACAACCGTTCTGACAATAGGTGAACAATCGTTGTTCGTGTCAGAAAAAGGGCTGAAAAGTGGAAAAAGCATTGTACCTTTCTGGAAAAGCTTACCTACCCGCGCAAAGTGGAAGAACATCATATTGGTCGAAAATTCGATGTATCTATTGGCTCTAATGATTAAAATCTCCGTTCCCACGACTATAAATACCGTATGAGTTCAATAGAAGAAGGTTAGACACTTACCGACCGAACTTGCTATTAACGAACAAGCTGAAACGCTGAAAAAAACATTACTCAACATTCAATGCTTTCGAAGCTCATCCATGTGTCACTTCTGTGCACACGAGACTCAGAACTTCTAAGTTCTTGAGTTATCGGTAATCTTTCTCTCCAAGAAAGATTACAACAGGCAAATACGTATAGTACTTTGACTCTTACGGGAGATTTGCCACAAGATGATAATTTTGGGGAAACTCTAAACACCCCATTCCGGCAACGAGGAGGCTGTGCCCACACTCCGAGGAGCCGCAAAGAGGACAAGCAAGGACCAAGCGAGTGAGCTTGTGGATCGGTGGACGAGATATTCACCGAAAAGCGATAGATCCTAGAAGCACCTGTGTAGTTATGATCTTAGTGGATTTCCAGACTTCGAGTCTGAAGAGTGGACGTAGGACCTTTAGAGTCCGAACCACTATAATCCATGTCTTATTTACTTGTTTTCATTTTATCAGTTTACTCATTTTGAAACTCAACACTCAGTACCTGAACTAAGATTTGACAAACCAAACTGACACGTCACCATCAGTTTGGATAAGTGCAAGCTTATCGTAAATCAATTATTCTGCTATGCAAACTTAACTACTCTGAAAAATCGGGACCAACACTACGTATATTTTAGTTCACTGTGCATTCGGGACCAACAATGCATCAGAACAATTGGTCTTTTAGACCAAGTGTTTTGAATCACCTAGAACCAGATTACATTTTCCTGTGTTATTGTTAGTCCCAACGAGCAGGATAAACTATACCATACGGTAACGATATTCAATTTGTGTTATATTCAAACTTTGGGATATCAATAATTATGAGATAGTAATAATTATATTTTTCATGTTGTAAAATTTGGTATAGTATACAGTACAGTATACTCTACTATCCCACCTTTAATAACCAGTTTTTCCTTTTAAATTTAGAACGACATTGATTCTCCAGCATAGAAATGCTTACTAGACATGTTAATTTCCATGTCATTAACGAATATATAAAAAACCAACATGTTCAATTAGTATTCAGGTGCCGGAAAATTATTTTTATGTTAAATTTGCATAATTTAAACTTTTAAATTAAAAAAATAATTAGTTTATATTATTTTTTAAAAAATATAATCACATTTGTGCCCTAAAATATATTCGGATCTTTCAATTTTTGCCCGGAGGGAGAAAAAAAAAAAAGTCCGCAACTCTCATATAAAAGAGTACACATTTATTTACCAATAAAAAAGAGTAGATATTTTTAGCAATAAAGATTGTATAATAAAAAAAATCTTAAGAAGAGATTTTGAATGTTTTTCTCTTACAAATTACACTTATACTAAAAGTTACCCCTATAATTAGGTGTGGGAATAGAGTGAGATTTGGTCTTCTAGGTCTAGGCTTACTATAATTTGAAGATGTTTGAATTCGATTATTAATAGTAGGTCTAAGTTTGGCATTTTTAATGAAATATGCATGATTTTTAACCTGTATAAAGCCTATTAGAATCTTCTTAAAATTTATAATGTATATTTTATTTTTAAATTATAAATATATTATATTATTTCAATGAAAAATATACTTAATAATTTAGATTAATACATTATTTAGTAACAAATAATTTATTTAATATATTTTTAATTCATAAATCATAAATTAGTGAGTGAAAAATATTTTAACTACCCAAAACCACTAAACATATTATGAAAATACCCAAAATATTAAACACATTCAAGAAATACCCATTTTTTTACTTTTTTTACATTTGAGATTGATTTTTTTTGTTATGATGATGAAATCATCACCAACAATCACATCACCAAATTTTTTAATATTTTTTAAGTTTTAATATAAAAATATACATATTAATATATATATATATATATATATATATATAGGGATGCGATCCAGTGAGAACCACTCTTACCATAAGAAATAAGAACCAATCATCGCCCTTAATTTTGATAAATGAACGCTCAGGATTTTACAAAAATTTTCGGGCATTTTATCTCAAAAAACCTGCATTATAGGGTATTTTCGTCATTTTGTACTTATTTAAGATTATGTTTGTATATTCAACCTCGACATGCATTATATATCGTACAAACATGCATTATATGCATAAGAAACATGCATTATATACCTAAGAAACATGCATTATATACCTAACATTCATTATATACCTAACAAACATCTTCTTGCATTATAATAGGGTATTACTCTTATTTTAGAACAATATTACTATCATTATACGGTATTAATTCATGCATTATATAGGGTATTACTTTTATTTTAGAGAAAAATTATAGTACTTCCATTATAATGCATATGTTATTACTATATAATGCATAACAGGTGCAAATTTAATGATGAATGATGATTTTGCTAGAAAAAAATATGTTGCATTTATCTATCATATTCTGCATTATATACTATAACTTCATGCATTATATTGTGCAATTGTATTCATTAAATAAGAATTCGTGTACCGTTACCAGAATTATGCATATAATCACTAATTTTTATTTTTACGATGATTTTTTAATCGGAACTATAGTGTATTAATTACTTTTATTTTAGAGCAAAATTATTTTACTTACATTATAATACATAAGTTATTTGATTTGTGCATAAGATTAATAATTTTCATTTGTTACATAGTTTACTCTCACTAAACATGTGCAATAGAGATTTAGTTAAAAAATAATAAAATTATATTATTTTGGTACATTAAAAAATAATTTTAAATTAAGAGAATTATGATATTTATAATTTTAAGAGAGAGAAAAATATAACTATATGCACTAAATATAAGATATTCATATCAAAATTGATATGGAAAATATCTTAATTAATATGAAAAATTACAAATAAGGAGAATTCTCTAATCTTTAAGATTGAAACATATCTATCATTAATTTTCTCAAAGATTATTGTCATATATAAATTCTTATTCGTACATCAAACTATTTAAAATTATTGTTAGAATGAATATTTGAATGTCTATCATGTGAACTTCATTTTTAAGATATACCGATACTCCGTGGACCACATTATTTTGACATCGACATGCATTATATACCAAGCAAACATTCATTATATACCTAACAAACATGCATTATATAATATAATAATATATATTTACATAACATAACAAAAAAAATACATAATTAAAAACAAGTATTGTATGATCAATTTTTATAACAATTATAATATTTTCTATAGTATGCAAAGATAATGAATTTTAATTTTTTTGTTGATCTCGCTGGAAAAAATATATTGCATTTTGTTGAGGTTCGATTTCACGAGAAAATGGAGCCCTTAGAACATCATGAGTAATCACAGATAATAACGACAATTGGGAAAGATAAACGAGAATTAGAGACCAAAAATGAATACGCAGTAAATGAAATGATGCTAG
>JAPKLW010000735.1:228938-248988 GCA_026898455.1 Plectranthus barbatus
GGCAGCCACCGACCCGGTCTCAAATTTATTTTTTTAAATTTTAATGTTTTAATGGAGGGTCGGTGTCGGCACCGACACCGACCCACTCTCATAATTTTTTTTAAATTTTAATTTCGGTCGGTGTCGGGTCTTTGTCTTGGCCCGACACAGACTCGGCACCGACCTTTTCTCTCCTCAATAACAAAATTCTGAAAAAATGTCAGAATGTACTGTGAGTATTTTGTGAATGAATATAATGTTTTGGGTATTTTTATAATACATATAGTGAAAATAAGTATTAATAAATTTCACTCAATTAGTGAAGGGTATTTAATTACATGTGTAAGCATTTATTATTCTTGCAAAAGGCAAAAAACGATGAATCCTTACCTCTCCATGCCTATGGCTACGAGCATATGACAATTGACAGCCACTCACAAAATTTTAGATAAGAGTTTTCAGACCCAAGTCCAAGATAACAAAAAATGTTGTCCTCAGATATCAGCTTTGTCTCCTGCAACAAGCTTTGCTGTCTGATTTCCAACACAAACGCCACCAAACAATCTCTTATCTCTCCTACATTTGCCCAGAAAAAAGGCTACCCTCAAAACTCAGCTTCACCAGAGAAGCCCATCTCTCCATTGATCAAACTCTTCAGCAGCAAAAACCTCATCTCTCAGTCTGCTATTGGGGTTTTCTCACTGGGATTCATCGATGCAGGGTATGTATATATATACATATATAGATCTTCTTACACTTGTTTTCTGGGTTTTCCATGATTCTTGATTCTTGATATTTTTTTTTTCAGGTATAGTGGAGACTGGTCGAGAATTGGTGTGATTTCGAGAGGGACAGAAGAGTTTCTCAAAGCTGCAGCATTTTTTGTAGTTCCTTTGTGTGTTTTTCTTATATTTTTCTTGTTTAAGAGTGACGATGGTCAAGAAGAAGAAGCAAGATAGGGATGAATGTTGTTTTTTTATATTTTCTTTTTTTAATATGAAGATTTGATCTCGAGGTGATACGTCATACGATCATCTCTAATAATCAAGAATTCATAGTCTAGAAATGTATACGTACGGAAACAAATTACATAAAGATGAAAATTAAGTAAGAACTAAGACAAACAACCAACTTCTACCCTCCAAAGAGTAACTCGTCTCAATAATTATGGATCAATGAATGACGCAATATATGGAAATCATAACTTTTTTAATAAGCCATGCAATAAGAATTACTGGGCAAATTAAAAAAATCAAAGATCTCTTGAAAAAAAAAAACTCACAATTTTATTGATAAATGATATATGCAAATCTAACCTAGAATAAAAGCTTAAAAATATGAGAATAATTAGTAAAATTAATTTTTTAGTTATTCTTCAAGCCCGAAATATTTTTTAATTGTTATTAAAGCCCATCACCATTATCAAATTTACCAATTATGAGATATCTTAAATATCTTCTCCAAAGGGTTCTTGGACAATTCTGAAGCCCAAATATGTTTCATTAAAATATGAATTTTAAAACCTCTTAGCTCTTGAATATTTTCTTGAAATGATCGAATCTTGGACTAAATATTTTACATTTATTTCAGAAAGAGTATATTTTATTCATAAGCATAAATATTTCCCATCAATAACATCAAACATCACGATGATACCAATGAACTCTTTAATTTCACATCAAAACTCGAGTTGAATGGTGAAAAGAAAAGAGTTTTCTTTTTTGTTTCATCAGTCAATTTACTCATTATGAAGCCAAATTAGTGAATGAAAGGGAACACAATGCACGTGATTGTGAACGAGACTTCTTTTTTAATTGGACGACTATACCTCATATAGATTATAAACGAGTAAGCATTAAAGATTAAGACACAAAATTTACGTGGTTCGAAAATAATCTATATCTACGGGAGAGATGAGCAATTTCTTTGTTTTGTTTTAATTCGCAGGATTACAATGCAAAAGACAAAGTATTTAAATAACTCTAAATGGTACAATTACGAAATAACCTTATACCATACCACAAGGCCCACTAATCAACCCTAAGCCTACCGAGACTTACCCAAGAGGGCAAATGATGCTTAGCTTCGTAGTCATCTACCTTCTATAGACTTTCCTAGTTTGACATATATGAGTTATATTAATATTTTTATTTTTTAATTAGATACACAAATTTAGTGTCCGTTTGGTTAGTGGGTTTCGGAATGAAGGAGTGAAATAATTCCGAAACCGACCGTTTGGTTAAAAGGTATGAGGATGAAAAAATATGAATCATACCCAAATACTTGGGAATCACCAAAACCCTCCAAAATAGTGGGTTTTTTTTTTCATTCTCATATCTCATTACCGAAATTATTTATTTCTTATTTTTTATTATTTTTATAATATTACTCTAAAATATTATGATAATTATATTATTTTATATATTATATGTTATTATAATTATATATTAATCTTTTTAATATATTAGAATAATAATATTATTATTTTAATCATTTATTTGTATCTTAATTTTATACAATAAATAAGAAGATAAATATGTTATTTATTTATTTTAATATGATTATATTTTCTTGAATTTTTATTATTAAATTAATTAATTACTTATTATTTTTTAATTCATTTTATTTTATAATTATTTTCTTATTTATTTAATTTTTCTTGTTTTTATAATATTATTCTAAAATATTATAATAATTATATTATTGTGTAATATTATCTGTTATTATAATTATATATTATTATTTTTAATATACTATAATAATATTATTATTAAATTAATCATTTATTTTTTATCTTAATCTTACATTTTATAAAACAAATAAGAAAATAATAGATTATTTATTTATTTTAATATAATTTTATTTTCTTGTTTTTATTATTACTTTAATTATTATTTATATAATATTTTAATTATTTTATAAACCTAGAAATTTAAAAAATCAATCATCAGAATTGAAAATGATTCTCAAACTCATATCATAAACCAAACATCAGAATTGAGAATGATTTCAAAAATACAAATTCATACACATTCTCTCTACTATTAAACTCATTCTCATAATGATTCCCAACAGTTAAACCAAACGCCCCTTAATAAGACACTTCATTCATGTCCTCAAATTCATAGTCAATTCATTATTAAAAAGTTTTGACCAATACAATTTGAGGTTGGAGATTGCGAATGAGACTTTCTACTAGAGTGCTGGCCCAACTCCCTCCAATAATTTCGAAAAAGAAAACTATACAATATAATTAATTATGCTCTTTATAATCAGTTCGAATTTATATTTATATTTTGTTTTAATATTCTATCTTTTATAATATTTCAATTTCACTGTCATTATTTTGGGTTTTTTTTTAAGTTGTTCAAATTGACAATTTACCAACGCCGTTATTAAATTCCATTGATTAATTCATTTTTATTTGAAATTTCGTAAAATAACTTATTTAAAAATAATATAAAAACATTTGCAATATAATAGTTTGATAAAGAAAAATCAAATCAATAGTATAAAGAATCAAAATAGAATATTAGATGATATAGTAAAAATAGAATCCAATATTGTAAATGAGCAAACTATACACTTATCTCTACTAAAGTGAGGTTCATAAAGGATTTGCAAGCTTTAAGTTTTTTTTAATAGAAATCCTTATATTTAAACTCAAATATCAAATATTTCCAAGAAAACTTGAACTTCCTTAATTTTCTCTACTGTACAGAAAGGTAAGAAATGTTCTTTTTAAAAAACAAAAATAAGAATAAGCAAAAGAATGTAGAGATTTTCGTTGTCATGAATTGAATTACAAAATCCAAATAAACCCGGATCATCCATGGATGTCAAAATAATTACCATCCGATATTTAAATCCTAGCATGCTCCTATAAATTTAATGCAAATGATTTAGGATTACCTTTTGATTGTAGATTAGGATCTGGTTCGCGTTAAATATGTATCCGATTCCACCACACGTATCAATTAAATATGCAGAACAAGAAATTAATATTTTACAATATTAATTCTAGAATTAATTGAATAGAAGAGATTAGAGAAATTTGGTGTTCTCCAGCCTAGGCTTTCAGATCTGTATCCCTTGCTTTCAATCCTGCTACTGATGAGGATTGCACAATGCAAGACAAAGTTGAATTTCTTCCTCCCTCTCACTGTTGGCGCCACCCCTCTCTCTCACTCTCTAAGATTTCAGTTGTTGTGACTTATGAAATCTGAGAACAAAATGTGCTATTTATAATAATAGGGTAAAACCATAATGGGCTCTATTCACGTATAATTAGAATAAGCCCACTAAAGAGGCCCAAAATGAAGCCCACACACACTTCTACGGGCTAAGACCGGCAAGGTTATAGATAGCTCATAGTTCGCAGGAAGCAGCTCGATAAAGATCAACGAACTAGGTAGTCCGACAAAAGGAGTGACCTCCTTTTGTTAAAGCAGCCCGCAGAGAGCCACTTCAATCGAACCGCCCAGCGGTCGAAGGGAAGAAAATGATAAGCTCGCAGAAATCTCGGAGGTCATTGAAGATAGAGACGTTGCAACAACTCTGACTTTTCGTTACCCAACAGATTCGATGAGAATCCAGGAAACCCTAACGCCCCACGAACTCATATAAATAGCTCTTTGTAGCCGAATTTCGGAATCTAGCTTTTCTTAGCCAATATCTTTGTATTTAACCTTAGTCCAATCATATTACACACTCATTCACCGAGCTCGACGTCATAGCAGTTGAAGTTCGACCGTGCAATTTGTAACATCGGGATAAGTCTTTCGCTGAATATGCTGCAATTATAATTGTTCGCTTCTCTTTTATTATTTTGTTTATTCTTGTATCATGTTTATCATTATTCTTTGTTTCATTTGGATCTCAAGTTCCTGGGGCCCCGTATCCGTATGAAATGAGTCTTAACAATTTGGCGCCCACCGTAGGCCCCAAAAATAACAATCTCGCAAATGCTTCTTGCAGGGAATGGTCGACGACGATAACACAACCAATAGGACCGCAGACGATGTTGGGAGAACCGGCCCACCACCGGGAGCAGGTTGAGGAGCCCTACCGAGGACCGAACGAGGAGCCCATCCAGGAGCCATATGCAAGAATCCACAATCGGGAGGAGGAAGAAAAACTCCACCAGCGTTGAACACCATTGACACTATGAGCGATCTCTTCAGGGCGTTCAACGCCACGCCACGCCACTCAATGAACTGGCGTTCCTGTAGGGATTTCTGGTGAACCGAATCACAAAATCCAACTAAACCGGATCGATTTATGGATATTGCATACAATCAAAATTAACAATAAAATCCTAGCATGCTTCTATGAATTTAATTTGAATCATGGATTGAGAGATTACCGTAAATCCGTAGAGTCTGATCCAATCTTTCGCGTTTGAATATCCAACTTTCAATTCAACCACGCGATTCGATTTAATCTGCGGAAACAGAAATTAGATATCTAATTTCTAGATAAAATCGAAAACAAATAAAAGAAGGAAGAAAAGTTTTTGTTCTCTAGATCAGATCTTCAGGGCTGTATCCCAATGTTGTTCAAATCTGCTACTGGTGAGGATTCCACAGATCTGTGATGTAGGCCAGAGTCAAAATTCCTTCTCCTCCCTCTACAGTTGGCGCCGCCTAGCTCTCTCTCCCCCAAGGTTTTTTACTGATTTGAATTATGATCAAGGTGGCTAGGGTTTCAGAGGGAGAGGGGTCTATTTATAGACCTAGGGTTTTATCCCTAATGGGCTACTGGGCTCTATTCAGCATATATTACTTGGGCCAGACCTGGGATCTAATGCAAATAATAAAGTGGGCCTTTAAATTAATTAATTCTTATGTCCACAACCCAGGACACAATTAATTAATTAATATTAATTCTTTTTAACCACAGAATAAATACTGACCTACCCCTTTGTTACCACGTTATAAGAACGGGCTGCATTAATTGAGAATCCCCATATTTAAGGTTACCGGACATTCATTAATTAATCAGAGCCTCTGACAAGCTCTAACTACAATTAATTAATATCTTATTATTCCTGAGTAGTACCACTCAAACCTTATCACTCGTGACTGAACTTAATCAGCCTGCAGGACTTTGGCACGATGAATGTCATTGAACTCCTCAAGGAATGTCCCCATCCTATTACTCGGATATGGTTACCTAAACCCAGTCTCAGGCGTTACTACACGAACTGTTGTTACCCAAGATGTGGATATAAGAGCACGTTACTCAGACTCTCCACCATGGCAAGTCAAAGAAACAATCAACCCGTGCAAACCCCTAAACCTTCGTTAGGGTTTGGACTCAATCAATATCGAGATCTTGTATTCGTTGATGTCAGACAATCGAATACATCTCACTGCGGTCCATCAATACGCCACCCTTGCGTACCAGCATGTCAAGTAACCAAGACAGACTACTTATTCCGACAATGCGCAGCCATCCGGACAGACGTATATTCATACGATGTCTCGGCTGTGATCAGGTCTATGTCTCACTAGGTCAAGTGATCATACTGTCTTGTGCGATCTACTACACGTCGTATGATCGTCCCTATCGGTGAGACAAGAGGATAACATTGTTACATACATGTAAGATTGTTTGACAGATAGGAGAAATAAACCATTGTATACTCATTATAATAAATGCTTTCAGTATACAAAACTCATCAATCTCCCACTTATACTCAAAGCATAACTAAGCTATTACAGAGTATACAGTCCGTCTATCTAGCCTGCTATCTCTTTAACCACTGTCAGTGGTCGGCATCCACCTCAGATCCAGCGCACGAATATATCTTTCGTAAACTTTTGCGGCAAGCTCTTTGTAAATGGATCAGCAAGGTTGTCCTCAGTGTCAATCTTCTTGATCAGCACATCACCTCTCGATATGATTTCTCGTATGATATGGTACTTTCTCTCTATGTGTTTGCTTGCCCTGTGAGACCGCAGTTCCTTTGAGTTAGCCACTGCACCAGAGTTATCACAATAAATTGTGATGCTCCTCGGCAAACTAGGAATTACGCCCAACTCTAAAAGGTAGTTCCTGAGCCATACCCCCTCTTTCGAGGCATCGAAGGCAGCGACATATTCCGCCTCCATGGTGGAGTCAGCAATGCATTTCTGCTTCGAGCTCCTCCAAGATACAACTCCACCTTCCAGGGTAAACACATATCTTGAGGTCAATTTCTTCTCATCCTGATCCCCTTGAAAATCCGAGTCTGTATAACCCACATGGCACAAATCCTCACTTTGATAAACTAGGCAATAATTCTTAGTTCTCTTCAAGTACTTGAGGAAGTGCTTTACCGCAGTCCAATGCGCCTGTCCAGGGTTAGACTGATATCTTGCTACTATGCCTATGGCATAATAGATATCTGGCCTGGTACACAGCATCACATACATGAGTCTACCCACCGCTGAAGCGTATGGTACAAAACTCATTTCATCTTTCTCCCGCTGTGTCTCAGGACACTGCCCACTAGAAAGACGAACGCCATGTCTAAAAGGTAGCAAACCTTTCTTGGCGAGTTGCATGCTGAACCGGCCTATCACAGTATCCACATAGGATGCCTGGGATAAGCTCAACATTCTTCTCTTATGATCTCGTAAGACCTTAATACCAAGAATGTAGCCAGCTTCTCCCAAATCCTTCATTTGGAACTGTTCGGATAACCAAACCTTGATTTCCGACATCACTCCTTCGTTGTTTCCAAATAGGAGTATGTCATCAACGTATAGTGCAAGGAAAACCATGCTCCCACTGACACAAAGTTGGTAAACACAACTTTTGTTTTCCAACTGTGCAAATCCATAGGATTTAATCACATCGTTGAAACGTGAGTTCCACGACCTCGAAGCTTGCTTAAGTCCATACAAGGACTTCCTAAGCTTCCAGACAAGATGTTCTTCGCCCTTGCATATGTAACCCTAGGGTTGCTGCATATAGATGTCCCTACCTTCTTCAAGGTAACCGTTTAGAAAAGTGGTTTTGACATCCATCTGCTAGATCTCGAGGTCCATATGTGCAGCTATGACAAGGAGTATCCGGATGGATTTGAGCATGGCTACGGGTGAAAAGGTTTTGTCATAGTCAATGCCCTCTTTCTGACTTTAAAACTTTGCCACCAGCCTGGCTTTAAAAGCCGTGATCTTTCCATCTGCTCCTTTCTTTCTCTTGTATACCCATTTGCACCCTATGGCCCTAAAGTAATCCGGCAAATTAGTTTTCTGGTATACATCCATAGCAATTATAAATTCAATTTTGGAATCCATGGCGACACGCCATTTTTCAACATCCTTGTTCTGCACTGCCTCTTCGTAAGTCAGTAGGTCAGAGTCCTCATGTCCGTCTTCCGGGCTCAAGTCCGAAGACTCACCCACAAACATGTACCTTTCCGGCTGGAAAATAACTCTCCGACTACGACAATGCATCGGTGCCGTGTCAGTAGTAGGTGCAGCAACTTGTGGTTCTGCACCTTGCACTGAAGAACGTGTCTGTGGTGTTGTACCTCTCACAGGTGAACCCACATCTACACGTTCTCCTTCCATTGGAATCGCATTCTCGTTATCAATTTCTTGAAGAACGATATCACTCCTTGACTTATGATTACTCACATACTCGTCCTCCAATAATCTAGCATTAGTGCTAACACCGACTCTCTGACTCTCAGGACAGTAAAAGTAACCACCTTTCGTTTACCTGGGATACCCTATAAACAACATTACCTTTGACCTGCTTTCTAACTTATCAGGTTCCTTCGACAGTACGTGTGCCGGACAGCCCCATATCTAAACTTGCACAAACTCAGTTTGCGACCAAGGAAGAGCTCAGAAGGCGTCTTAGGAACTGATTTAGAAGGCACCACATTTAACACGTAAGCTGCTGTTTCCAATGCGTATCCCCAAAACGAAATTGGTAAGTTTGTATAACTCATCATTGATCTTACCATCTCTAGAAGAGTCCTATTTCTTCTTTCAGCTACACCGTTTTGCTAAGGAGTACCCGGTGTAGTCCACTAGGGATGTGATCCCGTTTTCTGACAAATACTGCAGGAATTCATTACTGAGGTATTCGCCACCGCGGTCAGATCGCAGTGACTTGATAGTTTTCCCGACCTTCTTTTCTACCTCAGCCTTGAACTCTTTGAATTTCTCAAAGCATTCAGACTTGTAGCGAAGCAGGTAAACATATCCGTACCTTGAGTAATCGTCAATGAAAGTGACGAAGTACTCGTACCCTCCACGAGCCTGCGTGGACATCGGTCCACATAAGTCAGAATGGATCAATTCCAACACTTCCTCTGCTCGAGACTGACTAGCCTTGAAAGGCCTAGTTGACATCTTGCCCTCAATGCTGGATTCACAGACTTGATAAGGTACATCCCGGACTAAGTCCAATGTACCGTCATCTGCAAGTCTCTGAATCCACTTCAAGCTGATGTGACCCAGTCTCAAGTGCCAGAGATATGTAAGATCCTCATTAGAAGAAGTAAGTTTTCTCTTTCTAGGATTATCAATAACGGATGAATTACATGCAATACTTGCGGAAGACTTATGATTGCAGTTAATAACATAGAGAGAATTATTCAGCATTCCACGACAGATAACACCGTTATTACCAATGATAGAAACACCACTATTAAAAATAACTGAATGTCCATCAACATAAAGTTTGGAAACTTAAATAAGGTTCCGCTGAAAATACGGCACGTACAAAACATCTCTCAAAGTTAAAACATAATCATCAAAGTACAAGGTGAAATCTCCAATGGCAGCTGCACTCACTTGTGTTGCATTCCCCATTGAGATGGTAACCTCGTCATTCTTCAGCACCCTCCTCGGTGTGAACCCCTGCAAAATGTAACAAACATGATCAGTGGCTCCATTATCCACTACCCACGAATGAGTAGAAACCGATGCTAAACATGTTTCCGTTACAAATGCAAATGAAGTACCTTGTACCTTGCTTCCGCATGCATTCTTACTTGAAGTGACACCAACCCTCTTCATCTCATTTGACCTCCTCTCACGTGTTCTGCGATCAATCATATTCTTGCACACAGTATGAACGACATCTTTCAATGTGCCCAAGTTGTGCTCAAGATCTGATAACTCAGAATCCCATGAGGGTACGAAAGACTGTCCTCCTATGAGATCAGTAAGCAACTCTTTGAAAGAGTACTCACTTCTCTTAGCTACATCCTCCTTAAAGTCATAGAATGAAAGCGGCAATGAGTTCAGGATTATATCGATCTTAGCCCGATCACTGATACATCCACCTCTACGTGTGAACCGATTCATGGTGTTATCCATCATCATCACATGCAATGTCACCGAACTGCCATCAACCATTCTCTTACAGACAAGCTCTTTTACGAGATCACAGTTGATAGTTCGTTCCACTTCGCCATACGTGGCCACCAAGTCCATCCAGATCGTAGCAGAGCTACAATAGCCCATGTACTTGAGCTTCAGTTCTCTAGACAGGTTATCCAAGATTAACTTGTAAGTAAAATCTTCAGATGCCACCCATCTGTCATAGAACTCCTTCTCACATCTAGAGACTTTATGGTAACGTGGGGCAAGTGGCATCATAGTAAGAACAAACACGTGTTGCTTAGTCAGGAGAATATACTCAATGCAGTATCTCCATTCAATGCAATATACTCAATTCTTGCATTATATTCTAAGATGCTTCTTGCATGGCACGTAACCATACCGCACAGTCCTTAAAGCTTTTGTTATCTATAATTTAAATCAATCCTAGAATACTTATGAAAGAGATCTACGCAAGCTACACTCATAGACGTTTACGCAAAACCCTCCCACTATTCACATGATTTAAATTGTTTATCTATAAATCCCAATAACCGTACCCATGCACCTCTAGGAACTAGCAAGCTACACTCGTAGACGTTTACTAGAACGAGAGATACACTTACAGTCTAGGACCGCTTTGTGGAGGTCTATTGATTTTAATTAAAAAATCCGCTTAGTATTTTCCTTTTAAAAGGTTTCTTATATGCGCACATGTAATTTCTTTGTTATTATATTTTCCAAATTTTTGCATGTAATTAAACAAGCCCAAAAATTCCCAAAATATAATCCAACAAAAAAATTAATCACATAAGCATGCTTGGAAAACTGTAAATAATAAAAGTAGTAAATCATGCTTTTCCTATTATCTACACATACGAGGACAATTAAGGCAAACAAAAATTCTTCGTGGCCCCACAAAATAGGAAAAAAAATAAAATCCTATCTATTACAATGTGATTTGATGATTGGCCCCAAACCCTAATGCAAACCTAGGGTTTTCACAGGATTGTACCAACCACCAAAACACGAACCCCCGCGACGGGACAGCAGCCGCCGACGACAGCACCACCGCCGCGCGCTTGCGCGCGCGCGCCAGCCCCGCGCCGCTGTTGCCGCTGCCCGCTCCGCCGTCGCCTGCGGCTGCACGCGCGTGGCCTTGCACCGCCCTCCATCGGCTCCGTCTTCGTTCTTCGTCCTCGACCCGTCCAATTACAGATTTGAAAAATAAAAATTAAAGAATAATCTATTCTATTACAATTTTTATCAAATCTATACTAATCACGGATTTTCTCGTGATTTTACAAAATTAATTCAGCCCTACACGGATAAATCACCGCGGGCTGAATCATACTGGTTGCCACGAGGAACAAAAACCATCCACAATACAAAATAAAATTCATACATGCATATTTGGATTTATTGTATAAAACAGATCCATAAATCAGAAACCTGGCTCTGATACCAATTGTAGGGATTTCTGGTGAACCGAATCACCAAATCCAAATTAACCGGATCGATTTATGGATATTGCATACAATCAAAATTCACAATGAAATCCTAGCATGCTCCTATGAATTTAATTTGAATCGTGGATTGAGAGATTACCGTAAATCCGTAGAGTCTGATCTGATCTTTCGCGTTTGAATATCCAACTTTCAATTTAACCACGCGATTTGATTTAATCTGCGGAAACAAAAATTAGATATCTAATTTCTAGATAAAATCGAAAACAAAGAAAAGAAGGAAGAAAATTTTCTATTCTCCATATCAGATCCTCAGGGCTGTATCCCAACGCTGTTCAGATCTGCTACTGGTGAGGATTCCACAGATCTGTGATGTAGGCCAAAGTTGAAATTCCTTCTCCTCCCTCTACAGTTGGCGCCGCCCAACTCTCTCTCTCCCTAGGGTTTTTACTGATTTGAATTATGATCAAGGTGGCTAGGGTTTTAGAGAGAGAGGGGTCTATTTATAGACCTATGGTTTTATCCCTAATGGGCTACTGGGCTCCATTCAACATATATTACTTGGGCCAGACCTGGGACCTAATGCAAATAATAAAGTGGGCCTTAAAATTAATTAATTCTCATGTCTACAACCCATGACACAATTAATTAATTAATATTAATTATTTTTCGCTACAGAATTAATACTGATCTACCCCTTTATTACCACGTTATGAGAACGAGCGTCATTAATTGAGAATCCTCATATTTAAAGTTACCGGATATTCATTAATTAATCGGAGCCTCTGACAAGCTCTAACTACAATTAATTTATATCTTATTATTCCTGAGTAGTACCACTCAAACCTTATCACTCGTGCCTGAACTTAATCAGCCTGCAGGACTTTGGCACGATGAATGTCATTGAGCTCCTCAGGGAATGTCCCCATCCTATTACTCGAATATGATTACCTAAACCCAGTCTCATGCGGTACTACACGAACTGCTGTTACCCAAGATGCGGATATACGAGCACGTTACTCAGGCTCTCCACCATGGCAAGTCAAAGCAACAGTCAACTCGTGCAAACCCTGAACCTTCGTTAGGGTTTGGACTCAATCAATATCGAGATCTTGTATTCGTTGATGTCAGACAGTCGAATACATCTCACTGCGGTCCATCAATACGCCACCCTTACGTACCAGCATGTCAAGTAACCAAGACAGACTACTTATTCCGATAATGTCGCAGCCATCCAGACATACGTATCCTCATACGCTGTCTTGGTTGTGATCAGGTTTATGTCTTACTAGGTCAAGTGTTCATACTGTCTTCTGCGATCTACTACACGCCGTATGATCGTCCCTATTGGTGAGACAAGAGGATAACATTGTTACATACATGTAAGATTGTTTGACAGATAGGAGAAATAAACCGTTGTATACTCATTATAATAAATGCTTTCAGTATACAAAACCCATCAGTTCCTCCCCCCCCCACCATCCAGCATGATAGATTCACACGTCACTCAACCGGTTATCCAGGTACAGGCCGCTAAAGCCGCAATGGATAGGATGAGACCGCAAATGGAAGAAATGCCGAGGAGGTACGTGTAGGGATTTTCATGGCGAACCAAATCCAAATAAACCGGACCGTTCATGGATGTTGAGAGCAATTTCCAAGTCAGTAAACCCTAGCATGCTCCTATGAATTTAATGCAATTGATACGAGATTACCTTAACTCCGTAGTGTCAGATCTGATCTTTCGCGTTTGAATTCAAATCCCTTGATTCAACCATGCGATTTAATTAAATCTGCAGAAACAAAAATTAGCAATAGATCTAATTTCTAGATTTAATTAAACAAAAGAGAAAAGAAGAGTGAATCTACTCTCCAGATTAGATCTTCAGACACGTATCCCAATGCTGTTCAATCCTGCTACTGGTGAGGATTCCATAGGACTATGAATGTGAAAGTCGGAGTCGAATTTCTTCTTCTCCCAGACACAGAGGAGGCGCCACCCACTGCTCTCTCTCTCTAAGGTTTTGACTGATTTCAACTGAACTAGCGTTTGTGAGAGAGAACTGTCTATTTATAGACCTAGGATTTCAATCCTAATGGGCTACTGGGCTCCATTCAGCGTATTTAATTGGGCCAGACCTGGGACCTAATGCAAATAATAAAGTGGCCTATGAATTAATTAATTCACATGTCCACAACCCAAGACACAATTAATTAATTAATATTAATTCTTTTTCACCACAGAATTAATACTGACCAACCCCTTTATTACCATGTTATGAGAACGGGCTGCATTTACTTGAGAATCCTTATATTTATGGTTACTGGACATTCATTAATTAATCGGAGCTTTTGAAAAGCTCTATTTACAATTAATTAATCTCTTATTTTTCTTCGCAGTACCACTCAAACCTTATCACTCGTGCTTGAACTTAATTAGCCTGCAGGACTTTAGCACGATGAATGTTATTGAGCTCCTCAGGGAATGTCCCCATCCTATTACTCGAATATGGTTACCTAACTCCAGTCTCAGGCTACAATACACGAACTGTTGTTACCCAAGATCCGGGTATACGAGCACGTTACTTAGGCTCTCCACTATGGCAAGTCAAAGTAACAGTCAACCCGTGCATGCCCCTGAACCTTCATTAGGGTTTGGACTCAATCAAGATCGAGATCTTATATTCTCTGATGTTAGACAGTAGAATACATCTCATTATGGTCCAATCAATACGCAAACTCACGTACCAGCATATCAAGTAATCAAGACAGACTACTTCTTTTCCGACTATGTTGCAGCCCATACCGACAAACTTGTCCTCGTACGTTGTCTCGGCTGTGATTAGGGGTGGGAATAGGCCAGGCTACCCGACAGGGGCCTTTGGCCTGGCCTGCTTCGGGCCTGGCCTGGCCAGGCCTGTTTATTAAATATGCTAGGCTTGGGCTATTAAAAAAGCCTGTATAGCTAAATAGGCCTAGGCCCGGCTTAAAAATAAGCCTATAAAGCCTATCAGGCTGGCCTGATTTAAATATAATATATATTAAAAATAATTAAATATATTTATTATTTAAATTAACTAAGATATTAAATTTAAATATATAGTAAATATCTAAAACCCTAAAACTATTTCCACAAAACAAGATTGCCGCCATTTTCTTCTTCCATTCTTCCATTTCACGTTCTTCTTTCTACAATATTTCTGCAAAACATGTTCTTGCTTTCCTATATCCATGGTTACGTTTATATATCTACGAACCCAAACTTGCCACAATCTAATATAACAGAACAATGTACTTTTATTCCTATAAGATAGTCTTGCGGCGATTCAAAAGAGTTTTTTATTTTTGAGTTATACAGGCTTATGAAAAGGTATTAAGCTTGAGATCATTAGGGACACTCAAGGTGGAAGCAGAGTACTCAGCCTGCACTTTGATTCCTACACGGCGGCGACAAGTTCCGATTTTTCGCAATTGCGTTCTGGTTTTTATGCGTCTTTGCTCACTTCTCTCAAGGTTAGTTTTTAACAATTATCTTTCAGATCTAGGGTCTTTTTATTATCAGTGTATTTTTGGATGAATTTGCTCTGTTACGTCTTTTTGGATTAATGAACTATTTTATTTTATTTACTAAGGATTTAGTGAACTTTAAACATGAAGATGCTTCTGATAGTTTATGAATCAGTGTATAAGTTATTTAGTTATCATAAGTCCCTATATATTATGACTTATTTGTGGAGTTGTAGATTATTAAAACCGTTTATTAATTTTCAATTGTTTTCTATTCTAACATGATAAACTTTATGTTATTATCCCTCATTTTGTGCGAGGAGGGGAATTAGGATGTGAAAATATCTCTAACTGATAAGCTCGTATTTTGCCTCACTTATCACGTTGTTTTCTTATTGTTTTAATGCATTTATTTGAGTTTTTAGTTAATAATCGAGCATGAAGTATTTATAGGGGATATTATGCTTGTCATGGTAATATTTTGCAGGTTTTAGGCCAAATTCAAGGGAAACCCGTACCGAAAGCAGCAGATGTTCAAAGGAACAGTCACGACTTCTTCCACAGATGGAATCCGAGCTAATGGAGCACATGGATGGAAAGATCTTTGAGTTAGCTTTCCAACGCAACTGGAATCGGGTCAATCGGAGTTCGGGAGTGAAAGTTATGGCCAAAACCGTGAGACTGCGCAGAGGAATGTTTCTGTGTCGAGCGACACAATTTGTGTCGACCGAAATGGATTCCTGTCGACCGACAGAAACTGTGTCGAGCGACACGCATCCCGGAAAGGCAGTTTTTGGCCCAGTTTGAAGATTTTTCCTTCCCAAATCATTACCTTTTGAAGATATAATTTCTCCCCCTATAAATATGACTTATTAAGCTCGAAAATTAGGTTTTGAGTTCAGTTTTTCAGCACCCTTTTACTTTAATTTCAGCATTAAACTCTTTAATTTCTAGTACTCTTTATTTTTATTGTTGCAATTGGATTCAAGTACTTCAAGATTCCTATTATTTTAATGATTCAAGTAAGTTCCTTTACATCTTTTGCAATGTTTGTTTCAATTATGTTAGGCTAGAACCCTTAACAGGTTCTAGGGTTTTCTCCATCCTTTTTGGCATGTGTTAATTCGATTAATTCCAAACCCTAATTAATTGGTTCAAATTCTATGGTTTTGATTTTAAAATCTATTTTCAATTGAAGGATCAAGAGATGAAAATTGGATTAGGTTTATAGTTATTAATTTGAGACCAAGAGGAGATAATTAATAATAGGAAAATAGAATTTTGATACAACTGTTTTCTGTCTCAAAAGGAAGAATTAGTTGTAGGGTTTTCAAATCTGTATCTTTATTGAGATTGACTAGTTTGTGTTATTGAGGCCGAGAGGTAAAATTCACTTTCTAGTAATCTAGGTTTTAATTGCCCAACAAAGGAATTAATTCCAATTTAACAGATTTCCCACCTTTATGATTATTTTGGGTTTGGATTGATTGTTTATACATATTGAATTGGATTGGTTGATTTCCCTAGAATCTGTGCTTTTTATTATTGAATTTTATTCCAAAAGTTATTTCTGTTTTTCTAAACAAAAACCCTCTACTGAAAATTGGTTCACTCAAACAAAGAATTGATAAACTGTGTCCAGTACATGAGATGACTTCGTTGCACTATCCCTGTGGGTTCGACATACCTTCGGGTCTATAAATTTATTTGCTGCTGTATTTTACGGTTATCATAACTCATACACAAGAGTATATTAATCTGACCAACACATTTTTTTGTTGAAAGTGATACATTTATGTTCTTTTGAAATTCACATCAGAAAGAAAAATTCCCATCAGTTTAGTTGAGATACTGTATTTGTATAAATTAAAGCTAACATATTGTATTATTGGACTGCCGAACTTGTTCTGATATTTTTTTTTATGAGTTTAGTTTCTGTTTGGCCATATGTATTGGTGTTGTTGACATAATGTTTGGTGTCTAAATAATGCATTTTCTCACTTCTATTAAAATTTATTTTATGTCTTCATTTTTATATTTGTCTTGTTAACAAGCTCTGAATGTCTATGCAGAGGACTTGAACCTTGCTGCTACTGTTCCTGGGCATCCTTGTCTCGAAGCGAGCAGAAATGCTTTTGATGATAATTCTGGTGCTATGAATGATATCACCAAACTTTTATTAAGATTCAAAGATTGATGTTTTATTATTGCTTGTATGATTTGTACTTTAATTTCCATTTGCTATTATCATTCACGATTATCTTGATTGTATATATATAATATACTTTGATTTTGAAATTTTAGTAGATAAATGTTTTGTATTAATCAGGATTGAATAGGCTTTAAAAGGCCAAAAGCCCGGCCTATTTCCTTAAAAAGGTCAGGCCTAGGCCTATATTAAGGCATATCATAGATAATAGGCCAGGCTCATGCCTATTAAATATATAACAGGCCCAGACCTTATGAGCCGAAGCCTGGCCTGGCCTGGCCTATTCCCACCCCTAGTTGTGATAATATTTATATCTCACTAGGTCACGTGATCATACTATCTTCTGCAATCTACAATACGCCGTATGATCATCCCTATCGGTGAGATAAGAGGATATTGTTGTTACTCGCATGTAAGTTTGTTTAATAGATAGGAATAACCGTTGAATGTATATTCATTGTAATAAATGCTTTCTGTTTACAAAACCCAACAATCTCCCACTTATACTCAAAGCATTACACTCGCTATTACAGAGTATATAGTGCATCTATCTAGCCTAGATATTACATCAACCACTGCCAGTGGTAGGCATCCACCTCAGACCTAGTCCACGAATATGTCCTTCGTAAACTTTCTGTGGCAAGCACTTTGTGAATGGATCAGCTAGGTTGTCACTAATGTCAATCTGCTTGATCTGCATATCGCCCCTTGATACGATCTCTCGTATGATATGGTACATTCTCTCTATGTGTTTGCTCGCCTTGTGAGTCTGTGGTTCCTTCGATTTTCCACTGCACCAGAGTTATCACAATGAATCTTGATACTCTTAGGCAGACTCCAAATCACATCCAACTCTAAAAGGTAGTTCCGGAGCCATACCCCTTCTTTCAAAGCTTTGGAGGCGGCGACATATCATGCCTCCATGGTGGAGTCAGCAATGCATTTTTGCTTTGCGCTCCTCCAAAATACAACCCCACCTCCCAAGGTAAACACATAACCTAAGGTCGATTTCTTTCTATCCTAGTCCCTTGGAAATCCGAATATGTGTAACCCAGAGGGCAAAAATCCTCACTTTGATAAACTAGGCAATAATTCCTAGTTCTCTTCAAATACTTGAGGATGTGTTTTACTGCAGTCCAATGCACTTGTCCAGGGTTAGACTTATGGTTGATGAGCTTTTGAAGTTTTACTGCCAGAAGATGTGGAGGGAGTGAAAGGTTGTCGATGAGGAGATTCTCTATCTGAGTGAGATGAACTTTGAAGGTCCACAATAGGTACTGTTTTGTCCCTTATATTTTCTTCACGATCTTCAACCTGCTTGCCTTTCTTGCTCCTTTCTCTTTCTTCCTCCAAGATACTTGTCAGCACTAACCGCCTTCTTTTCTTACTTGCTGCTTGCATCAAGGCAATTTCGGCTTGTACTAGTCTCGTAGTAGCAACTTGTGAACTGCAATCCTCAATATCATTTGCCTCCAACTCATCACCGTCTTCTTGTTGGTGTTTAGGCTTACCTCCTTCTACTGCTTTCCAATGGATCTTGTCACTGTGAGGTAAAAAATCGGATGAGACCAGGCACTCACCTTCTTCTCTGAGACCAATCAATTGCTCTATCAAGTAGCTGACTTTTAACCCAAAACCAACTCCAGATTTGAATCTGTTGGTCTCCCAAATGGTCTCATTCTTTCTAGCATTCTCAAGAATACGCCCAAAAATGAATTCAGCCCAGTTCCCACCTGGACCATCATCCAATATCATCATAACAGCATACTTAGGCTGACTTAGCTCAGAAAAAGATCCTGCACCACAGTAGAGCATCCTAAGTGTTATCTCACTTAGAGATTTGTAAAGAGGCCTCAATTCGGAAACCCTTGTAGGTAAGTGGAATCTGTCTTTATGCTCGAGCTTCTTCCAGACATTCCAATGTCTCTCCCTTTCCCCATCATCATTCTTCAAGTAACTGGCTATGTTCTCACCAGTTTTAGGTAGGCGGAAAAATTCTGCGACAATATATGCACTTATAACCATTGGAATCTTGTTGACCTTGGTTTTGAAGGATTTCCACCTTTGTCAACAATAGCATTCTCATAAAATTCAACAATGCGGTAAGGCTTGAATCTATGAGGGCGTAATTCTAGAAACTGTATGAGCCTTTCTTTGTGCAGCTTATCATAATTTTCCTCATATGAACACCAATAATCAAGTTCTTTGAGATTTAGGATTTTCTCCTTAAAAACTTGACTTACTCGGATGTCCTTGTTCGAGAGATCGGCGGCATCGCCTATGTCATTTGATAGGCACTTTAGTTTCTTATGAGTGATGTCTTGGGTAGCGGCACTTTTCTTTGATTTCCCTGATACGCTTGGACCTTCGCCTGATGAAGGCTTTCTCTTGCCCATAATGTACAGAACAAGGTGGGTAGATGAAGATACTGTTGGGATTGTATACTGAAAGCATATATGATTAAGTGTTTCGTACACTGGTATTCATGTATGTATCCGCAACAATGCTCGTTGTCTGATAGAACAATCATACGACGAACTATAATATCCTATTATCTC
>JAPKLW010000735.1:255003-266821 GCA_026898455.1 Plectranthus barbatus
GCCCACTTTATTATTTGCATCTGGTCCCTGGTCTGGCCCATGAACTGCTCAAGCCCATTAGGGTTAGGGTTTCTTCAAAACCCTAACACTATATAAAGGCCTTCTCTCTATCAGATCAAATAAGATTTTTCAGTATAGTGAGAAAATAGAGAGAGAACGGCGGCGGCAATCTGTGGTAGGAACTGATCGATTTCTCTAGATCTCAGATCCAACGTGGTAGATAATCCTCACCAGATTTCCAAGGAGCAAGGGAACAGATCAGAAGATCAGATCTGTAGGAATAACTGTTCATCGTCTGTGTTCAGATTCAGATCCAGATCTATTTCATCGTTATTGGCTCCGATCTAGATCTGTAGATCAAACGGTGAAATCAGGTATTCTTTAAATCCATCCTCTGCAATTAATTTTGTAGGAGCATGCATAGGATCGCATGGTTTGTTTAATTAAAATTTGTTCTTGGTATCCTAAGAACGATCCTTGGCAAGAAATTCATTAATGGCAACTCGTGTTGTCCATCGTAGACTCAAACCCTACAGGATGTCTATACCCGAGGAACACACCTTCATCAGCCTTTGGGCTGAAGGTATTCAACTTAAACTTCCCATTATTGTGAATATAACATGGAGAACCGAAAGCACGAAGATGAGCTATAGAAGGCTTACGACCATTGTAGATCTCGTAGGGTGTCTTGTGCAACCACGTGTTGAATGCACTTCTATTCTGTATGTAGCAGGTTGTCATCAAGGCTTCTCCCAAAAATCCTTTTCCAAGGTCGGTATCTGCCATCATGGTTCTCACTACTTCTTTGAGTGTTCTGTTTCTTCGCTCAGCAAGACCATTTTGTTGAGGAGTTCTAGGAGCAGACTTCTCATGTCCAATTCCAATCTCTGCATAGAAGTCCATAAGAAGTCCATTGCAGAATTATGTCCCGTTGTCTGATCTTATCCTCTCAACTTTCACTCCTTTGTCATTCTGAAGGTGTGTAATCAGTTCTGGTAACCTTGGAGTTAAGCAATACCACCCATGTGTATCTTGAGTAATCATCCACGACCACTAAGGTGTATCTTCTTTTTCCAATTGTGGGTGGGGTGACTGGACCAAACAAATCCATGTGGAGCAGTTCCAAGTTCCTCTCTATGCTCGCTATGACTGGTCTGTTCTTGAAGGAGGCTTTCGTTTGTTTACCAAGCTGGCATGATTTACACACTCCTTCTTTCTGGGACTTCTTCTATGGTAGTCATTCAATTAAATTATGTTTCGCCAGATGTCAGATCGAGTTGAAGTTCAGATGGATAAGTCTCTTGTGCCATGACCAGTTTATGCCTTCTAAGGAACTGAGTGATATGAGGCATGTCCCTCTTTCTCCACAATCTACATTGTATAGACCTCCTCTCCTGATTCCTCTGATTATGATCTTGTGTGTCACTTTGTCTGTTAGTTAGCATTCTGATTCTTCAAATCTGACAATGTAGCCACTTTCACTCAGTTGGCTTATACTAAGAAGATTGTGCTTCAGATTGGTGACTAGAGATACGTTCTGAATAATAATTCCATTGTGCTCCACGCATCCTTTTCCAATCACTTGTCCCGTGGCTTTGTTCCCAAAACTAACTGATGCTCCTTTGTACATCTTAAGGTTCTTAATTAGATCTTTTTCTCTTGTCATGTGAGCCGAGCATCTGCTGTCTAAGATCCATGTTCTTGTCTTCTTTCGGGAACTTGGCCTCTGCAATACAAAAAAATTATTTAGGTCCCCGCATCTTTTCGGGTCCTCTAAGGTCAGTCATGTGGATCCAACCTTTTGGTATCAACACTTGTTTCACCATTACAGTTCGTGAAACTAAATCACTTTTATGTTATTTATCTACCTTTCTTCAAAGGAGGTGTGTGTTGTGTGAGTGCAGGTTATGTAAGATTGTGGTGTGTGAACTCTTCCTGAAGCGACTGTTCTGGAAAGAGTCTCGAGAAACTGTTCTCAGGTGTGTAGCTATCACAATCTTTTAAGAGTAGAGTTGTCTAGACTCAGGCCTCGAATAGGTGTTCCCCCTATTCGGTTGACTAATGTGATAGAATTGTGGTTTATTATAACTTCTCGGATTTCTATCCAGTTGTCGAACAGACTTCCTTGCAACATTCACATGTTGCTTAGTCGTTCTTGATGGTAAAACTGGATTCCTTGCATATGGAACACTATGCTTGTCCAGTTTTGAGGAAGAGTCATTTCTCCTCTCGACAGTTGTTTTAGACAGTTTTTGAACTGTGTCATCATATTGTCGAGGTGCCAGTTTAGGGTCAGTTTTTTACCAGAATTAGGTCTTGACACCTTGTTTTACTGGTTCCTTGAGAATGTCATTTCCTTTCCCAACCATATGACTTGGACTAAGATTGGCTTTGACAGAGCACAAGGGTGTTTTCTTAGTCCTAGATGTGAATGCATGCTTGTTCATAGATGTTTCACAATTAGGTTCTGAAAAACCGATTCCTCGTTTATCAAAATATTGTTTTTGAACATTCAAAATTTCATCTAATTTCTTAGAGCTCTTTTTGAAAAAACATTCGCATTTGACAGGTTCGGTTTTCTTCACGGAATCACATTCTTTTGAAATATTTTCAAAATTTTTAAGAAGTTTTGAATGTTTCTCCTTGAGTTTTTCTAGTTCCTCACTGATTGACCTCGCTCTTTCGATTTCATTGGTCAAAACGAAAATTTCTGATTTCAGTGAGGAATCACTAATCACTTTATCTTTAATTTCATGAATTTTTTCAAATTCTTTGATAATATTTATAAAAGTGATGTCATCTAAGCTTGATTGACATGGTTCATAATTATCATCAAAGCAAATAGATATACTAGATGAGGGCAAATTAGATGTTACCAGAATTTTGTTGTTTGAAGCGTTTTCTTCTTTGTCATCGGTAACGTCTCCATCAATTTCTACCATGAAGGCAAGTAATGCTTCCTCATCTCTTTCATCCTCAGACGCGTAGTATCCATTATCATGGTCCGGTACATCTGGTAGTTCGGTTCTTGTAAGCATTGCTTGGGCAACAACTCTGGATGCTCTCTTCTCGAACACCTTCTTCAATCTGTCTCTCTCCTCCTGAGAGACTAGAGGGCATTCATACTTTAGATGATCTGGAGAGTTGCATTCGTAGCACATGCGTGGCTCTCTCTTCGTGAACCTTTGCTCACTGGATTGTGCTTCCTTTTCCTTTCCTTTTGCCTTCTCGAGAAGCATGGTCAAGTTCCTCAGTTGTTCCTCCAGTTTGTCAATTGACAGTTCAATTTCCTTCTTCTGAACTGTGTTGGAGGTGTCCTTCGCTGGTGAGGATTGATAGGCAGTTTTCTCGAAGTAAATTGGCCTTTTTGAACGCCTTTGGAAATCTCTCTGTAATCACGAAAATCGTATTCAATTGAATAAACACAAAATTTGGATACAATTCAATTTCAATTTGGATCAAAATACATTTTGTGAATTCTATCTCTATTCTTCCTTTGATTCTTGTCTTCGAACTTGATGTTTGAGTGTTCTTCGAGGTCTTCAACAGAATTTGGCTCCGTCGATTCTCTTCAACTTGATCTTGAAGTTTTATAATGTTAATCCAAAGGGTTTTCACCTTGTTTTTGGATTAAACATTATGTTTGGATGATTACTTGAAGGAACTTCGATCTTGCTCTTCGTGTTCTTGAAGCTTGATCTTCTTGTTCTTCTTGATTTTAGTCTTTGATCCTTTTCTTCAACACTTTTGAAGGTTGCTAACATTTCTTCGGGGACTATGAGCTATGATTCCGAATTAAACGTAGGAATTTCTTGACTTTTGATGAAGAACGCGTTGAAGATGACGAAGAACGCCTTCAAATCTTCAAATGAATGCCTTGAATTTTGGAGAGAATTCTTCCTTCAAGTCTTGAGCTCTTCAATTTTTCCTTCTTCACTTCACTTCATTTATGATTTTTCTTCAATTTATGCCTTGTATTTATAGGCAAAACATGAGAATCTAAGGCTTAGGTGGCGCGATCTCATTCGTCCATTGAGTTGTGATCACATGCTTCTCATGTTTGGTGAGCTTGACATGTGTTGGCTTTTTATTGGACAATTATTTTTATATATTAAATATCCCTTTTTATTTATTTAATTTAGGAATTCTATTTAACTAAATCCCTAAAATATAAATAAATTGGTATTTAATATTTTAAATCCACGTGGCACGTTTTAATTGGTCGTGAATTTTTGTGTGTCTACACTCTCTTCACGAAGAATGTTGCATCACCATCAGCTGTTGAATTTGGGGTTCGAACAGCTTCATTTCTGTTCACCATCTGGATGTCCCATTCATGGGCTTGAAGTTCGGCGAACAGTTCTTTGGTGGTCATTTTGGAGAGATCAATGGTCTTCAGGCTGGTGGTTTTAACAAAGCAGTCTTCCTTTGGTAGTCTTGAAAGAATTTTGGCATTCATATCTGCCACTTTTCTTCTCTTCTGAGGTTCTTCATTTCATTGACGATGGCATTAAATCTTTCTTCCATCGATTTGATTGTCTCGCCAGGTAGCATCTGGAAGGATTCATACCTCTCCACGACGACCTGCTTCTTGTTACGCTTCATCGCTTTTGTTTCTTTAGTGAGACCGTTGATCCAATCCCAAAGTTCCTTGGCCGAGTTGTTCTCAACGGCTACGTTCTGGAGGGAATCTGGGAGGGATTGTATGATCATCTCCTGTGCGATGAAATCGACCTGATGACGTTTCTTGTCCTCTAATGTCCAGTCCTCCATTGGCTTGTCTATGCACTCGACACCACCTGGATCTTCTCCTGCCGCAAGGAGGACTTAGGCATATGAATCTTATGAGGTCGATTCTTCAGAACTTCATCCATCTCTGGATGTTCTGCTCTTAGTTGAATGAGACACTTCTTCTTCCATACTTCAAACTTCTTTGGGTTGTACTTGGGAAGGCTAGGATTAGTCATCATTTTCTAAAAATAATCTGCTCGCTAAACACACTAGACAAATAGTTAGAGTGTAAGGAAGTACGGATCCGGTCTTAAGCGACTCAAAACAGGACAGTCTAGAAAGACTGACCTGTGCTGATACCACTTGTTGGTCCCAGATCAGAGTACGTAAAATATGCAGCGGAAATATTAATACAGTTAAATACACTCTAATTAGGAGCAGTTCAGTTTCTAATCAATACAGTTTTTGCTTAGCAGTTTTAGAAACACAGTTTATGTTAGCCAGTAGATTAGGTTAACAATTTTATAGGTACGAGCAATTAACAGGTTATACACTTCAACACTTACACGATAAGTGTTGAAGGTTTCAAGATATAATTGAAAACTGTAAAGTGCGTAAAGTAAGTAAAGCTATAAATGACACAGGATATTTATAGCGGTTCGGAGCCTGAAGTCCTACGTCCACGCTTCGGATATCAGATTCGGTAATTCACTAAGTTATAAAGATAAAGTCCTCACGATCTATAGCCAGTTGCTGTAGAAACCTCCATCCACAGCACAATGGATCACTCGCCCACACAGTTGTACTTCACTCCTTCTTCAGTCCGTCGAAGGCTCGGCGTCTTCTCTGTAGATCGGCTCGAAGTTGGACTGAGGACAAACCTACCTTTTCCTTCCTCAGTAGGTTGGATGGTTGTGTTCTTCCCAGAACGTACACAGTTTGACAGTTGCCCATAATAACCTTCTCTTCCTTTGCAAGAGTAGGCTATTGTGTTCTTACTCGAAAAGTAAGAACACCAAGAGAGTAGATTAAGTCAGCTGACTTAATCCTCATGTACCCAAGGTCACATGGTGAATCTCGAAGGAATCTTAAGCAGTAAATGCCTCGTGTTTAATAAATGAACCACGGAGTTAATGTCTTCTTGCTTGAGAGCGTTAAATGCTTTGAGCGCTAATTTCTGCAGATAGGCAAGAATAAATGTGTCGAGATTCAAAGATACAAAGGTTTCAGATGAGCAAAGGTTTTTCTCTCTCTGTTGTTCCTGCTATTTATAGGTGGGTAACCATAAAATAGTCGGTAGAGACATTGGGAAGGATGTCCAATCATAGTCCATCCTTCTCTGAAAAAGTCGCTTGCCTTTCTGCTTTTTCTGCTACAATGTCCTTCTTTTCTGAGCACTTTGTACTTGTTGTGTCAGACCCTGAACAACGTTGTATGCCAGTCGTAGCTGAGTATCTGTCTGTCTTTTATCATTGACTTCCTTGAAGTTCTCCTGCGACTTGTTCGACATCTTGCTATGTACGCATTCCTTGACGCAAAACTGTCTTGATCTGAAACTGTGAGCGCCTCTCAATAGTTTCTATGGGAAGACTATGTCCACAGTTTTTCTTGAGCATCTAAGCCTTGACAGGACAACCTGTCAGTGCAGTTTTTTTGACCTTTGCTCTGCTCTGCTCTGCTTGTCTTCGTCTTGTATGTTCGACAGTTATCTCGTCTGAATGGCGTCTTCTTCAAAATCGTTCCACAGTTTTGATGGTTTCCTTCTTCCTAGACTATTACAACTCGATCATCCTATACAAGGATTACATGAGGTAATAACTCTAAGGCCTAGACTTTGGTATATAGTTTTGACACATCAAAACATCAAATTAAGGTGGAATTTCTACATCAATACCTAACAAAGCGTTACAGAAATATCGAGTTAAATTAACCTAAACAAGAAAAGAGAGGGAGACGAGCCCCAGTTAGCCCAATAATCAACTCGCGAAGGATCGGAGCCCTAGAACTTCTCTAAAAAATTCAGAGGAAAGAGAAAAGAAACAACATGAACGAGAACAAAAAATACTACCTCAGCGGAGCAGAGAACGGAAGCGAGCGCGACAGGTTAGGTTAGACAAAAACACGGTTGCTGAAAAGTGAGAAGATTTTGCAGGAGAAAATGAGAAGGATGAGAGATAGGGAACATCGTAAACAGTGAGAAGGATTTGAGAGAAGAAATGATTAATAACCTCGCGCCCGTTCAATTGCTTATATCTACCCCCGAATTTAGTGGTTATTACGTAACTGCCACTCATTTGGGCGATAAAACTAAAAAACAGCTCGACAAGTCGAGCTCCTTTTCCAGAAAAAAATTGGACCAATCAATCAAAACCACGGAAAGATCCCTAAAGGGGCTACTTGACATTGATCCACACAAAATATCACCGGGCTCCGACATCCAAAAAGGAGAGCCCGTAGTGAGTACCATACTTGTCGAAAAGACCTTGAAAGATGAACTCAAGCAGTTCACAGGTGCTTACCATAGCCAAATCGACAAATGGGACATAAACCGAACTATCTCTTTATTAAAACCACAGTTTTAGGCCCGCAGTTACGGCCTTCGCAACAACTTTAGGGGGCTGTGCGAGCAGGGGGAGGTCACCCACAGAGGAATTGACCCTCCCAACTGAGGAGATGCTTCCGGGCATCCCACAAACAATGCCGGATCTCCATTTAGAGAGGTCCGAAGGGCACACATCTGGGAAGAATGGCTCGCCTCGAAAGATGGTAGCACATCTCAATGCAATTTAATTGTTCGACTCTTTGGGCCCTCCTGAAGAGACCCTCAAAGAGCCAAATGGGCTATGGTTGGGGTATAATTAGAATAAGCCCACTAAAGAGGCAGAAAATAAAGCCCACATGCGCTTCTACAGGCTAAGACAGACAAGGTTATAGATAGCTCATAGTCCGTGGGAAGCAGCTCGATAAAGATCAGCGAACTAGGCAGTCCGACAAAAAGAGCGACCTCGTTTCGTTAAAACAGCCCGCAGAGAGCCACTTCTATTTAACCGCCCAACGCTCGAGGAGATGAAAATGATAAGCTCGTAGAAATCTTAGAGATCGTTGAAGATAGAGATGTTGCAACAGCTCCGACTTACCCAACAGCTTCGACGAGAATCCAGAAAACCCTAACTCCCCACGAACTATTATAAATAGCTCTTTGTAAGTCGAATTTCGGCATCTGGCTTTTCTTAGCCAATACTTGTGTATTTAACCTTAATATGGTTATATTACACACTCATTCATTGGCTCGACGCTGTGGCGGTTGATGTTCGACTGTGCAATTAGTGATGTCGGGATAAGTCTTTCGCTGTAACACACTGCATTTATAATTGTTTGCTTCTCTTTTATTATTTCATTTATTCTTGTATCCTATTTATCATTACTCTTTGATATATTTGGATCTCGAGTTCTCGGGGCCCTATATCCGTACGAAACGAACCTCAATAGGCTCTAATAGGCAATTAATTTGGGCCAGACCTGGGACCTAATGCAAATAATAAAGTGGGCCTTTATGTTAATTAATTTGCATATCCACAACCCACGACATAATTGCATAATTAATATTAATTCTTTTTCACCACAGAATTAATACTAACCTACCTCTTTATTACCACGTTATGAGAACGAGTTGCATTAACTTGATAAATTCTCATATTTAAGGTTATTGGACATTCATTAATTATTGGAGCTTCTCACATGCTTCACACAATTAATTAATATTTTATTTTTCATGAGCAGTACGACTCAAACATTATCACCCGTGCTTGAACTTGATCAGCTTGCAAAACTTTAGGTCGATGAGCTTTATTGAGCTCCTCAGGGAATATTTTCATCCTAATACTCGAATATGATAATCTAGCTCCAGTCGTCAGAACGTTCTACACAAGCTGATATTACCCAAGATGCGGGTATACAAGCATGTTACTCAGGCTCTCCACCATGGCTAGTCAAATCAACAGTCAACCCGTGCATACTTCTGAACCTTCGTTAGGATTTAGACTTAATCAAGACATGAGATCTTGTATTCTCTGAAGTCAGACTGAGGAATACATCTCACCGTGGTCCAATCAATACGCAACCTCACGTACAAGCATATCAAGAGATCATGACAAATCACTTATATCTGACTATGTTGCAGACTACACCGACAGACTTATCCTCAACATTGTTTTGGTTGTGATAATATATTTATATCTCGCTAGGTCTAGCGATCTATACGTTCTTCTGCGATCTACTACATGCTGTATGATTTCCCTATCTACGAGATAAGAGGATACCATTGTTCTAACATGTAAATTTATTTATGGATAGAAAATAAAGTTGAATGCATAATAAATGCTTTCGTATAAAAAATCCAACAAAGAAAATAAAGAAATTCAGTAAGAAAGGGTGTGTCTACGTGGCATAAACTTAAGCGTGCAAAATCTATCGTTTTATCCAGTTAACTACAATCTTATCTTATGAATATCGCCAAAAACACCATTCCCATCTTTGTTTTCTTCCCTCACCTAAATTAATAGATTAATAAATCCTCCAAAATCCTTTTTTTTTTTCACTCTCACCTGCGCTTTCTAGTCCATCGTGACATGTCCCAAGTGGGGAGAGAGAGAGATAATATACTGTCATGGGAATGGAAGGAAGGAGAGAGAGAGAGAGAGAGAGAGAGAGAGAGAGATGAGAGGTCAGGAATTTCCAGCCTTACATTCTTATTGAGCTCGTATAAATATTAGCAAATAAGAGTGTGGTTTGTGGGTTTTGTATGTAACATCTTACCTTATCCTATCCACCTCTTTCTCTCTCTCCTTTTTCAATATCCTCTCAAATTTCACAAAAACTTACACCTCTCTCTCTCTCTCTCTCTCTATCTACGGCCTACTCCCTCGAGCTGCTCTTTTCTTTTATGAGCTTCAACAAATTTGTGTACTTGCAGCTGCACCATATATTTTAGTGTCACACTTTGATTGATGTTCATGCTCATGCATTTATATATTCTTTTCAACCATCTAATTATTTCTTGAACTCAACTCCTACTCCAACTCCAACTCCATTCTTTCTCTCTCTCTCTCTCGCTCATCCCGCATTGGTTGCTCTTTCTGTAACCCTTTTCCACGTCTGTTTTACTCTCCCTCTCTCTCTCAACAATCACACATACCTATATATATATATTGGAATATAAAATGGCTCCCAAAACTGGAAAAGCTAAACCCCACAAACCCAAAGGAGACAAGAAGAAGAAAGAAGAGAAAGGTATTATGATACATATACATATATCTTATCTTATTATACATACATATATGTATGTATATATTCTTGAAATTTTTATTGGGAATAATTTGTTTATTTATTTTCTTAATTTTGCAGTTTTACCAACTGTGATAGAAATAAGTGTGGAGATACCTGGGGATTCACAGGTCACACTAAAGGTATGTACTTTGTTTCATCAATACATAATGAGTGACACAATAATATATAATTATTTTAAAGTGTAACAAAACTTTTTTTTTTTGGAGTTTGGTGGGGAAAGTAATTAAATACTAATAATTTCATAATTTGCACTTCAAGGTGTTCATGAATTTTTCTCCAATATTTTCTCTTTAATATTTGTACAAATTCCTAATCTCCCAATGCCTAATGCATGAATGTCGTAAATATTAAAATATTTGTTGTCACAGATGTTATTATAATGTTTTGAAAATAATGTCTCGGATAATCGAGTTTTCAACAATAGTGGAATTCAAATTTTTTTTTTCTCGTCGTGACAATTTTATGTGTAGTGTAATTGTATTATTATTATTATTATTATTTTATAAATATTTTTTAGTTCTTCATTGAGACTAAACAAAACTTATTTAAGTTTAAACTATGTTTTCTGAAAGTAAGAAAATGTGAAGAGAATATAGGCGCTCCATTATCATTTTAGTGAAATTAACTTAAAATATATAAATTTGTTAAATGCATGTTATAATGTATACTTTGGTATATTTGTTAAACACTTCTATAAATAAATTAAATATTTCTATTTGGTTTCTCACAACAAAATATTTAGTTCCTACTGAATCAATAAAAAAAAGACTCATTTAATTTTTCTTCCCAGATGGTCAAAATGCTGGCTATATTAATTTTATTATTATTAACAAGTTCTGTCAGTATCTTACGTTTTTTAACATTTTTTATCAAAGCATAAATTAAAATAAAATATAGTAAATGATGGGAGAAACTCTTAAGAATGAAGTTACTTTTAGTTTAAATAAAAAAAATACTATATAGCATATTTTAAAATACCAATTCCAGTATTTAAGAAAGAAATTTCAATAAAATCAAAGACAAAAACAATTTAATTAATCTCATAATATTTACAGCCGTTTTTCTGTGTTATTTTAGATTTAACAATATGGTAATTTAATTATTTTTGTGATGGTTGGACTTATCCCAATTTTGTTTTACTACTGAAAATTACAAGTTTGTGACTACAACTTTATTTTAGTACATTTTGAAGTATAATTCGTAATAAAGAAAATTAATATTTCTCTACTTATAATATTACTTTTTACTAAATTATAAATGATATATTACTATACTACGAGGAAGTTGAGTGGAGTAATATAAGAGTAAAAAATGTAAAATGGTATTACTAAATTTACAAGAGTATGAAGTGATACATGGCATAGATAAAAATAAATGAAAAAGTCCCGACTTGAAAGTACGGTGATTAAAGTATTTTACCTACGATTAATTACTTACGAGTTCACGGACAAAAGCAACCCTACTCTTTGTTTAATTTGTATATTTAAATGGAGAAATATAAATTAATTTTATACAAAGTTGTAAAAATCGCTATGCATTAGTCGAAAGCACGAAAAGGAGCCTAGCACTTAAGTAGTTTTGGTGGAAACTAGACGGGCCTAGGCCTCAGTTGCGACTCTGAGGCCGTGCGAGAGGTGCGCCGCACCGGAGTCTCCGAATGAAGGGGCACCATTTTTAAAAAAATTATATAATAGTAGTAATATTATACTATTAATTTATCTTAGTAGGGGCACCATTTAAA
>JAPKLW010000735.1:266831-341135 GCA_026898455.1 Plectranthus barbatus
TATTAAAATTTATATTATGCCTAACATGATATGGCTACCAAAACGTTAGTCTCTCTTCTATAATACAAAGCGATTGTTGTCTCTTTACTTTTCCTTTACTTCTCTATTTCTCATATCTCTTTTTATTTTTCAATATAATACAAATGACAAACAAATTTTAGTAAATAACAACTAACAACAAGTTGAGAAATATTTTTCAATCATATCAGATTTTTTCTATTCTTAAATGTTTTTTATCAGCAGAATTTTATGCTATGAATTTTATCATATATTGTCTATGTTGTGAATTATTTTTTATCATAATATTGTGCAATTATTTATAAATCATATCGGATTTTTTCTTGCTGCATTTACGTAATTTCCTAGGTCTTTTTTTATTTTTTGTTTAGTTTTTAAAAAAAGTTTCCAGAGTGATTTTAGATTTTAATTTATTTGATTTTATTTATATTGTTATTATGTTAATCATTATGTATGAGCTAGTAAACGTTTATCTTATTCTTGGAAAAAGAAAATTAAAGAAAACAGATGATGAAAAAAATCTCAAAAAGTTTGCTTAAAAATGCTAGGAGAATTATTTTTAAATGCTAACTATGAATTTAGTTTATATGATATTATTTAATTTGTTTTTATTTTGTTTAAAATTTATTTAAAAATTAAGTGAAATCCATAAGATGGTTGTGAAGTCGTGAAAGATTCAAATTTTATGTTAAAAGACATTATTAAATAAATTTTGTATTTTTAAATAGTTTAAAATGTATATTATATTATATTTTATTAATAATTTTAAAATTATTTAATTTAAATAAGGGGCACCAAATATTTTTTCACATCGACCCTTAAATTTACCGGGCCGGCCCTGCTAGGCTTTTTACTTTTTTTATTCACACATTTCACATATTAAAACATAATTACAAAACAAAATTGAATTAATATATTCATACATTCTAAATTATCTACTTTTTGATGTAATTTAAAATAATATTCAAACTTATACTTTGGGTTTATTATTATTTATATTATAGTTGATATGTTAAAGCATTTTAAGTTTTCAATATTAAATTAGGATTGTAATTATATTAAATATATTTTTAAAAATATATATGATTGAAAATATTACTTTAAAAATAATAACTATTTTTCGCCTAACCCACCTTATTCGTCCGCCTCTACTGCCTAGCATGTGAAATTACTGCCTAACTCGGCCGCCTAACTTGACTAGGCGCCGAGTAAGAAAAAATGTATAATTCCACCGTTCATGGGATTTTCGGGTTGGTGAGCGACCGCCTAAAACATTTTTGCATCACTGATTTTATGTCTAAAAACATTCTTGATTGAATTTAAAAGGAAAATGTATAGTTCATATCATTATTTCTCATAATCCATAAATCATTTTAATTTAAAACTACACTAAATTATATCTACTAGGATATTTCACATATAAAATTTTTAAATAATTTTTTTGAAATCGATCATCTTCTATTAAAAATTGAAGCTGCAAAAGTTCTTAATTATACTTACAACCGGATTTTAGTTATTTATTTACACTTTTTTTTTGCATTGATTTATTTACACTTTTAAATGTTGAATGAATTATTGAACTGTAGGGAATATCAACGGACAGGATTTTAGATGTGAGGAAACTTTTGGCCGTCCATATTGACACGTGTCACTTGACCAACTACTCTTTCTCCCACGAGGTACTACATACAGTTGTTGTCTTCATACAAAATCCATAAATTATACTTCCTCCCTCCCTTGGCATTAGTCTCATTTTCCATTTTCGTCTGTCCCGCGAAATTAATCTCGTTTCCTAAAAAAGTTTAATCATAATAACAAACATTGGTAATTGTGCTAAAAGCAAATGAGACTAATGTTTAGGAATGGAAGGAGTATATTTTAATTCATAAACATAACGTTACAAATTCGGCAAGTTTAATTACATAAATATTTAATACAAATTCATTTTTAGTGTTGAGAAAAAAAAAATTGTGTGAGAAAAAAATGAATCTTATCAATTAAATTTTAATAAATTAATGATTAATACACTATCAAGCAACAACTAAAATACAATCAAGCAATATTTGTAATTAATTCAATCAAGCAATCAAGCACCTTTCTCATTTTCTAAAAGAGATATTTTTCTTATTGGATCTGCTCCATATATATATATATATATATATATATATATAATTTATATTATTGATTTGTTTTTAAAAATCAGTAGTGTATATATGTATGCATTAAATTTCATGGGGTGCATTACTTTCACGATCGAGTACTATTTGTTGCTTCTAATAGGAAAAACACTAGTTTCAAATTCATTTAAGAACGATATAGCGAAATAGTAAATATTTTCATGTGAGAAAACTAGGATCAAGGTGTTAACTAATTATTTTTAAAAATAAAATATGTTAATTTAAATTTTAATGAACTTATACGTCTTCAATGAAAATCGATTTCATAATTTATTAAACATATGTAACTCGTTTCAAATATTGCGCCGGAGAGGACTTGACAAATTCATTTAATATAAAATAATGTTTCATATTATGTAATACTATATGTTTGATAAGATAAGTCATATATAAAAATAATGGGAAAGCCTTCATTTCTAGGTAGGGTGGGTGAAACAAGGCTGCTAATAAATACTTCCTCCGTCCCAGTTTATTGGACACTCTTTCCGTTTTCGTTTGTCTCACCTTATTAGGCCACTTTTCTAAAATAGCAATTTTTTCACATCCATCAATAAAATATTAATTTCACTACCACTCACAAACATTGGTTATCGTGTCCGGTCAAAGTGACCCATTTAACCGGGACGGAGGGAGTAACTCATCATCAAATACAAGAAACCACCATTTCACATCACACACGAGTTAAACATTGATATTTTTTTTAAAAAAAAATTATAGAAAGAGAGATTGAGTGGGAAAATAAGATGGGTTAGGTTTAGGAGGAACAATAATTATGTGAAAATTATTTAAAAAAATTAAGATAAAAACTATTGTACAAATTACAATAGTTAATTCTTGATGGCTTCATAATTAGCCGATGAGTTGGTCATTATTCATTTGCAAGACGCATCATAAAATTAATTTAAAAATAGTGCAAGAAATAAATTACATCTACCTTACTTTTTAGAAGGGTGCCATACCATTATTATAATTACTTGACTTATTGTATATACATTGACTATTATTTGAAGGTAATAAATATCAATCAATTTGGGTAATCCCTAACCAAAATTTTTTCACTGGTGATATGATATTTTTACGAGTTATTTCCCTCATTGGTAAGTTGCGGAAAAAAAATGAGGCTAAAAATAAAAAAGAAGAGGGTATGAGAAAGCTTAAGACTAACCAAATTTTTTTTTTTACAATTATATCCATTTTCATATCTTTTTTTAACTATGTATAAAATCTATGAGAGACCCCCCCCCCCCCCCCCCCGAAAAAAAAAATAAAAAATACTGGATCTATCCGTGCGAATACGACATAATACACACATGATGAGAAAACATAGGATTGATTATAAAAATGAACATCTATATATAATTAAATTACAATTTTATTGAAATAAATATATTAATTTAAATCATGCATTAAATATTTTTATATGTTCTAAATTTCAGTTATAAAAAAATATATATATTTAAATATATATATATATATAATATAAATTCATTAAATAAACATATAAACCGCGCATCGCGCGGGTAGCAGTCTAGTATTACTAAAGTGTGAATATTTGTTGAGGACAGGTTCGAGGGGCAAAATTGAAAGATTCAGTGGAGATTGTGGCTCTCAAGCCCTGTCACCTTACTATTGTCGAAGGTACGTGCAAAATACAAAAAATAATATAGATTTTATTTTTATGTATAAGTTAAACTTTGAAATTTGTTTTAATTTTTAATATTATTTGAAGAATTAGGAAAATTATCCATCATTTCCATATTATAGAATTTTAATCTAATTTGAATAGTTCCTCACATATTTGGGATTAATTAAATCGTTCTCATAAATCATGTAATTTTCCAAATAAAAATGGTTAAATAATAATTATAATAATAATAATGATGATGAAAAAACACGATTTTTATTAAAAAAGTTTTCACTTCTCAGCCAAAAGAATATTCTATTTGTAAACTTTATCCAATTTAATTGACGACAATTCTTTTTACGATGTATTTACATCGTGCCAACTTGAGGTCCATGCGGATTATTAATGAGTTTAATACTACGCGGAAATTGTCAATTAAGTTAGATAAAATTTTCAAATATAAAATTATTTTGAATAAAATTCCCTAAAAGATGATAATATTTCTAAATGAAAAAATCTTGAAGATAAAATTTTCTAAGAGATAAAATTTCAAAATGTGAAAATTTTATTGGATAAAATTCCATATTTTCCTTATTAATAATTTACTGTGATTGGCTGCAGATGAGTACACTGAACGACAAGCTGTGGACCACATACGACGGCTGTTGGATATCGTCGCCTGCACCACATATTTCAACGGCTCTAGCACCTCCCCTAGAACCGGATCCAAAACCGGGTCTAAGGATTCCGCTCCCGGTTCTCCCGACTCGGACTCCGGCTCCCAGAATGCGGCTCTCCTTCCCGATTCCTCTCCGAAATCCAAGGTGGCAGATCGGAAGGCCGCCGTCTCGCCGAGGTCCAAGCCCGCCGATGCCGGAACGGACACGGCGGCGGCGAAAGGCGATTCCGCGGCGCCGATGATGTGTCCACCGCCGAGGCTAGGGCAATTCTACGACTTCTTCTCCTTCTCTCACCTCACTCCGCCAATTCAATGTGAGCTCTTTTGTACTACCGTCTAATGATTTCACTGAGTTGAAGTTTCTGCCATGCACAGTTTGAATCTTGTTTCAGTTTTGAGTTTGGATGAAAATAATTTGGGTTTGAAACTTATGATTATGAATTGTGGGAACATGCATGCACACATTGAAACCATTCTTCTTGTTTGTTCATAAAAAGTTTTTTCTGGGCAATGAGCTGGATTTGGAGTTTCATGATTTTGATTATTTAGATGAAATGACTAGTTTATGAAGCTTGACTGTTCATTGCTGATGAAGTTATCATTTACCTTGCAGATATTAGGAGATCAAGTCGACCGTTTCTTGAGGGGAAAACAGATGAGGATTTATTCCAAATTGATGTAAGCATCTTCAACTGCTTGGCTACATTGTTTTGGCTCTTCTTCATGCTTATGAACTTATCTGTGGTGATTTTTCTCTTATTGTGTAACAGATAAGTCTGAGATGGACTTACTTTCCTGTTAAATTGAATGTAGGTAAGAATTTGCACAGGGAAGCCAACAACAATAGTCGCCTCTCGAAAAGGATTTTATCCTGCTGGAAAGCGTAATCTCTTGAGCCACTCATTAGCTGGTCTTTTGAAGCAGATAAGCAGAATTTTTGATTCTGTGAGTGAAGAAAAATCTATTATTCTGAGCTCCTGGATGTGTTCTTGATGAAACTCTGCTAATTCAAGTTTGCTTGCTCCTGTAATCATCCGAAGTTCTTATGCTTTCGTTATTTTTATTTTTTTGATTCAGGCATTTAAGGCTCTGATGAAAGCTTTCACCGAGCACAATAAAGTGAGTGATTCAGTATTTAAATCTAAAAATGAATTCCGGAGTTGTGCAATAATGTGATTTATAATCTCTCAGTTTGGGAATCTTCCGTATGGCTTTCGAGCAAATACTTGGTTAGTGCCCTCTGTTGTTGCTGAGAACCCATCAATATTCCCCCCACTTCCTGTTGAAGATGATAGCTGGGGAGGAAGTGGAGGCGGACAAGGAAGAGATGGGAAGCACGACTACAGGCCTTGGGCAAAGGAATTCTCTATTTTGGCAGCAATGCCATGTAAAACAGCTGAGGAGCGCCAACTGAGAGATAGGAAAGCCTTTCTCCTTCACAGTCTATTTGTTGATGTGTCAGTATTTAGAGCTGTTGCTGCCATAAAGCATCTGATAGACAACAATCAGCAGTCTGCAAGTAGTTTTGGTTCATCAGTTTTACACGAGGAAAGAGTTGGAGATCTACTTATTAGCGTCACAAAAGATCCGCCAGATGGAAGCACAAAGTTGGACAGCAAAAACGATGGGAGCAAGGTTCTTGGAGTAACACAAGAAGAAGTGACTAAAAGAAACTTGCTTAAAGGCATAACTGCAGATGAAAATGCAACCGTACATGTTCGTCATAGTAGCTATAAATCTTTTTCTTCTATTTCTCACAATTTGTGAAGTTACTAGTTCTTATATTGAGTTCATTGTTCCATACAGGATACTTCTACTTTAGGTGTTGTAGTTGTTAGACACTGTGGGTACACAGCCATTGTGAAAGTCTCCGCTGAGGTGAATTGGAATGGTGAGTCCATTCCTCAAGATATTGACATTGAAGACCATCCTGAAGGAGGAGCCAATGCATTGAATATTAATAGGTCGGTACAGATAGCTCTACTTGAATATTTACCACTTTTTTCTTCTTAATTTAGAAAGGGAGAAAACACGCAATTCAAGTTCTACATTTATAAAAACTGAGTTATTTTTGCTGCAACAATATCATCATAGAGTTATATGATGCTTGACTAACTGTTCACTCTTTTGTATCCAGCTTGAGAATGCTGTTGCTCAAAAACACACTCCAATCATCCAACCCCATTCAAAGAGCTCAGAATGCTGATTTAGAAGAATTACGCTCTAGTTGGCCTTTGGTAAGGCAGGTACTGACTGAAAGCTTAAAGAAACTTCAGGGAGAAGAGTCTACACTAAAAAAGTCGATTAGATGGGAGCTTGGTGCATGTTGGGTTCAACACTTGCAAAGTCAGGCTTCAGGGAAAGATGAGCCAAAAAAGAATGAAGAGGTTAAAGTTGAGCCAGCTGTCAAAGGTCTTGGAAAGCATGGAGGATTGCTGAAGGAAATTAAAAAGAAGTCAGATGATCAAACTAATAAATCTGATCCAAACAAGGAACTTTCAGCTAATTACAGTTCTGATATGAACAAGGATTTAGAAAAAGATGACAAGGAAATTATGTGGAAAAAGCTGCTTCCTGAATCATCGTATCTGCGCCTTAAAGAATCAGAAACTGGTCTTCACCTTAAGGTCGTCTTTCTGATTTTATAGTATATTTTATTTGATGCTATTCTCTCCTTAATAATCCGGTTTACATCTCTCAAGAGGAAATATTGTACATTCGCAATCTAGACAATAATGTATGCAAGGGTCGTTTGACCTTGAAAACAAAATCCTTTGATTCATAAATAGTGGCAAATCTAACATTGTCTCAATGGAACATTCATATTTGCAGTCACCTGAAGAGTTGATTGAGATGGCACACAAATATTATGCTGAAACCGCCCTTCCAAAATTGGTAATTCGCTGTTCAGAAAAAAACTTTAACCAATAGTTGAGTTTCTGAATTGATGTTTATCATTTGCTTCCATATACTTGTGCAGGTAGCTGATTTTGGGTCGCTTGAGCTCTCTCCGGTTGATGGTAGGACACTGACAGATTTCATGCATACTAGGGGTTTGCAGATGTGCTCCTTGGGCCGTGTGGTAATTTCATTTAGTTTCTTTTTCATCTATAGTATATGTCGTGATTGCTTTTCACTCCATTCTCCATGATATACTTTTTTATCTAATTACCTGTTGAACTATGATACTTAAAAATTAAAATTAAATATGGTGCATATTAGTTAGTTTAAATGCCAAGTAAACATTTATCTAGTTCGTCTAGGCACAAGTTATTAGCATTTCCTTTTTGATTGGCTTCTAAGCAGTCAATATCCATTTCCATACCTGCATCTAGAATAAGTTTCACCTACTGTAACCTCCTGGATATTTTACTTATGGAAGCTTATCATAAGCTTTGGGGGGGAGGAGCTTCAGAAGGATCAGGAATTTGCTGCTTCAATTGTTTTCTATATTGTTCCTCTAAACTTCTCAAGTGCTATGTTTTATGCTTGTATTTGACTTATTCTTTTCCTCTGGTGGCTCTTTGTCATTCTCACATTGTGTCATTCTAAACCCTAATAGCTCTTGACTGACTTATTCCTTCTGTTTCATCATTGTCAGGTTGAACTTGCAGACAAGCTCCCTCATGTTCAGTCCCTTTGTATCCACGAGATGGTGGTTCGAGCTTATAAGCACATCCTTCAGGCTGTATTAGCTGCAGTTGATGATACTGCTAATATGGCTTCCTCAGTTGCTGCTTGTTTGAATTTGTTGCTGGGAACACCTCCTGCACAAAACAGTGATGCAGATGCTCATAATGATGATGTGTTAAAATGGAAGTGGGTTGAAACATTCCTTTCAAAGAGGTTTGGCTGGCAATGGAAGAATGAGGCACACAATGAGATTAGAAAGTTTGCTATTCTTCGTGGACTTTGCCACAAGGTGAGCTAGTTTGTGGTGAATCATTTATACTCATGATTAAGTCGGTAGCTTTACTTATTTATCTCTTTTCCAGGTTGGGCTTGAACTTGTTCCCAGGGACTATGATATGGATTCTCCCTTTCCATTCAAGAAATCAGATATAATCAGCATGGTGCCTATTTATAAAGTATGCTGCTTGTGATCCTTTTGTAAATCTGAATTGTTTCTTTAGAATACGTTTCGAGTAGTTCTTATAGCATTAATCTACAAAACAGCATGTTGCTTGCTCATCTGCCGACGGACGCACACTTTTGGAATCATCTAAAACTTCCTTGGACAAGGGCAAATTGGAGGATGCTGTAAATTATGGAACGAAGGTAAATCAGTAACCTGATTGGTTCCCCACCCTTTTGGGTGGCTTATAACAATGATCAATATTATGCTAAGGAGTGTAATAAACATTCATTTAATCTTTTGAAGGCACTCTCAAAACTGGTTACCGTCTGTGGTCCTTATCATCGTATGACAGCGGGGGCGTATAGTCTGTTGGCTGTGGTGCTATACCACACTGGGGATTTTAATCAGGTATGATGTTTCATGATTTTCAGTTTGGACAGGCGCTGAGAATGCAAAACGTGGCTTGATTTTCAAGAACTGGTGTGAATAATCTTCTGATCTGACTGTTATATCATATGTTAAACTATGAGCAGGCAACCATTTACCAGCAAAAAGCTTTAGATATCAATGAGAGAGAGCTCGGTCTTGATCATCCAGACACAATGAAAAGCTATGGAGATTTAGCTGTCTTCTACTACAGACTCCAACATACTGAGCTGGCCTTAAAGTATGTTAATATCTCTGCTTTTTTTTTTATTTTTTTTTTATTTTAATTTTTACGATGACGACTTAAAGAAAATTGCATGACATTGATGAACGCTGAAGTCTACTGCTGAGTAGGGATCACCATAAAAACTTGACAAGAAAACAAAAACTTGCAGCAATTGGATAGCTAAAGCATTGACAAATGACAAAATGGATATCCTAATTTCTTCTGACAAGAGAAAATTGCTTGTGTGTTTTTCAGATATGTCAACCGTGCGTTGTATCTCCTGCATCTGACATGCGGCCCTTCTCACCCAAATACTGCTGCTACGTATATCAACGTAGCTATGATGGAAGAAGGTCTGGGGAATGTACATGTTGCTCTTAGGTATCTCCACGAAGCTCTCAAGTGTAACCAAAGACTTCTGGGAGCTGATCATATACAAGTAATTTCCTTTTTCCTTTTCTCTTCATGTGCTGTTTCATAGATTAAATTTACTACTTCTGTTGGCCCTTTTGTCCTTTTAGAAATGATTAATTTTTATAATCGAGCTCTCCCTAAAGGACGACAAAGTGCCAAGTTGCAATGCCTAGAAGGCAGAAGTTTCCTCATCCGTAAAATGTCGCCTTGAAATGCTTCACCTGATGTCTTTGCAGAACCTTTTTCTTTTTATCAGTAAAGATTAAGAACGTTTATCGAGTATGCTGAATTTCCGGCTTCTTTTATTACTTGTTACAGACAGCTGCTAGCTATCATGCTATTGCAATCGCTCTCTCATTGATGGAAGCATATTCCCTGAGTGTTCAACACGAACAGACCACTCTTCAGATACTACAGGCTAAGCTAGGATCAGATGATCTACGCACACAGGTAATGTTTTTGTCTGATGATTGAAGACTGACATTGGAGGTGGCCCTCTTCCTTACATTCTTTGAAATCTCTACAGGATGCGGCTGCTTGGCTGGAATATTTTGAATCCAAGGCTCTGGAGCAGCAAGAAGCTGCGCGCAATGGCACCCCAAAACCGGACGCCTCTATCTCTAGCAAAGGCCATTTGAGGTAACTTATAATATTTTGTTTCATGACAATGATTATACAGCACTGTCTGTTTCAATAATTGGTTTAGCTGACTTGAAAAACTCTTCTTTTCGTCGTCTGGAATCAGTGTGTCGGACCTGTTGGACTATATTACCCCTGATGCAGAGATGAAAGCAAGAGAAGCCCAAAAGAAACAAGCTCGTGCCAAGGTTGAAATAGTGACATTTATCATATTTCTGGCATTCTTGTTTTCTTTCTTGTGGTGATGAGTTTCCTAAGCAAGATTCATTATTTGTACAGCTTAAAGGAAAAGTTGGTCCAAATTGGGAAACTGTGACAGATGAATATCAGAAGGGTGAATTCATATTGGAAAGTGAACCTGTGGCAGAGAACTCCAGTGATAAAGAGAATAGATCTGGACTGGAAAACAAATCCGAGTCCCATTTTGTGGAAACGAGCAAGAATACGGATTTGTTTTTAGGAGAGAAAACATTGTTGGACCAAAATGATATCATTGGAAAGGATGACACCTCTGAAGAAGGTTGGCAAGAGGCTTTCCCGAAAGGGCGCTCTCCGATGGGCCGCAAGCCCTCTGCTTCCAGGAGGCCGAGCCTTGCAAAGCTGAACACTAACTTTCTGAATACTTCTCATCCATCCAAGTTCCGCGGTAAACCGAATAGTTTCACCTCTCCTAAAACAAGTCCAAATGAAACTGCAGCTTCATCTGCACCGGCTCCACAGGGTCCCAAAAAGTTTGTCAAGAGTGCTAGCTTCAGCCCAAAGCCGAATGGTCCTTCTGCGCCGGTTAGTGTGAAAGAGAAACCGGTGAACCCAAAATCTGCACCTGCTACCCCGAGCTTGACTTCAAGTGAAGCAGCTAAAACTTCTATTGTTAGTTCGGTAAGCGTTCATGCTGCTGGAAAGCTTTTCTCGTACAAAGAGGTGGCTATAGCTCCACCAGGTACCATTGTTAAGGCTGTCGCGGAGCAGAATTCGGAGGAGAGTTCTGCAGAAGTGATCAAGGAGACTAGTGGCTCAGAAGAAACTGAAATACTGGTGGGTGAAAACTCTGTGGACGCTAGCAAGGAGGAAGATGGAAATTCACTAGATGCTGCTGCAACTGCTGTCGAAGTAGAAACGCCAGTTGAAAGAATGGAAGCTGACAATGGAGATGAAAATGTTTCAGGAGCTGTAGATTCTGCTTCATCTGAGATTCTGGATTCGACTGTTTCTGAAAAGAAAGAATCTGATGAACAAGGCATGACTGATCTTGAATCTCCGTCGGACTTGGTGGAGAAAGAGAGGAAGTCTGATGATTCATGCAATGAAGGAGAATGTGTTGGATTGCTGACAGATGAGGAAGCAAACCAGGAAAATGGAAGCGCCACTCCATCTCCCACTGAAACAGAGAAGCAAGCTGAGGCAGAGTCTGGAAAGGAACCAACCAAGAAGCTATCTGCGGCAGCTCCTCCATTTAATCCATCAACAATTCCAGTCTTTGGTTCTATTCCGCTACCTGGCTACACAGAGCATGGTGGAATATTGCCACCGCCAGTGAATATTGCACCGGTTCTTACCATTAACCCAGCCCGCAGGTCACCCCATCAATCTGCAACTGCTAGAGTTCCATACGGGCCACGCCTTTCGGGTGGCTATAACAGATCTGGAAGCCGTGTTCCACGGAATAGGCCTGCTTTCCACAATGGTGAAAACAACGGGGATCAGAATCACTTCAACCCTCCAAGAATAATGAATCCACATGCAAATGAGTTTGTGCCTGGCCAATCATGGGTTGCAAGTGGCTACTCTGTTGCTCCAAATGGTTACATTGCTACACAAAATGGTGTCCCTTTTGCCTCAAACGGGTACCCTGTATCACCTAATGGAATGGCAACATCACCTAATGGCTTACCCGAGCCCGAGACTGAGACTCAAAATGGGCTTCCAGAAACTTCAGTAGATTCAATAGATTCCCCTGCAGCAGAGAAAACTGAAGTTACAGAAGAAGCCAGTCATCTTCTGGTGGCAGATGAGAATGGCCATGGATCATCAGTCGACCCAACGATTATTCCCTCAGAAATATCACAAGTAGAGGACAAACTCAACGAAGAAACTCATTCAGACAAGTCAGTAGAGAATGATAGTCAACCTGGGGAAAACTGTATAGACACAGTTGATGCAGAAGGTAACAGCAACAGCAACGACACAGCTGTTGAAGGGAAGTGTAAAGATGCAGCTGCAGAATCTCCTATTGTCCAAGAAAAGGCAATGAAACGTTGGGGTGATTACAGTGATGGAGAAGGTGAGGTTGCAGAGGCAACAATTTAGAAAGCTGCATATAGTTTTTTAAGTAGGCAAGTCCCCTCCGTATGAGAATGAGGTGTACCTGGCATTTGGGACACCATGAAATGATTCTGCTGTCCGAAACCAGGAGGCGTAGTTTAGTGTTCGAGCTCGTTTGGTGAAAAATCATCGAGTCAGGTGAAGCAACAGAGAGAGTGAGGTAGAATGGAAGAAAATGATGCAGCCAAAATATTTACTGCTCCATACTTGCATGGTGAAACCGGGTTCAACTTGTTGGAATAACCATGTGCGGGAAATGCAACTGGACACGAAACAAGACAGGTTATTATTTCTTAATAATAGTCAAGTTTTGGCGTGACACCTAAATCATCTTGTAATAATTAGACACAGATTTGGATGCTGGTTGGACGAAACTGCCTGTTAATTTGTTTTTTGTTGCAGAGGACCTGAGATTCAAATTCCTTTGATTAAATTACATGGCTTCATTTGAGTTTTCTTAAATAGCTATCCAACTACACAAACTAGAACAATCAGAAGCATATTCATGCTGTTCTAGTAAGCATGGTAGCTTGACTGATGAGAACCCTTGGAAGCCAAAATGGTGCAAGGGATGACCGACACATATTTATGTAGGTGCGCGAAAATGAGTAAATACATCATTATATTTTAATTAGGGATTGTATCTCTTATTTTTATTGATTGAGAATTATATTAAAAAGTGTACTTGGGTTACAATACTTATTCTCCATTGTTGACCCAGCTATTAGATGCCAAATGACATTCATGTAACATTAAATCACTGTCACGTGATATAAATAAATTGTTTTGTTTTTCAAATAATATTTTTAGTATATATTCTAATTTGATAATTTAATATTCATGTGTTTGTCCATGACAGTGTGAAATATACGTGCCGAAACAAATTACTATATCTCTATTATCATTAATATCTTGACACAAAATCCATTGACTGGTCTAAAATTTTTGGAATGGAAACATAATTTGGAAAATATCTTGATACTTGAAGGGCACAGTTTTCTTTTTGTTTTGGAGTGTCCAAATCCTACAAGTAAAAGAGTTGATCATTTATGAATACATTCTTTGGCCGATGACATAAGTCCAATGATATAGTTAAGTGCTATATGATAACCAACATTTCAAATATTTTGCAACAACATCAATCATTTGACATGGTGAAGATTATGAATAGCCTCAAGGTGACTTATGGAGGATCACTGCATATTGTAATAGTATTTATAACGAGACTAAAGTTGATATCATACTAATCTCACTATCCGAATTTTTTGAGGGCTTTAGATTGAATGCTACCACGATCTATCGCTTGCTGAAGGATGCCTCATCCTTCAGTCCACAAGCTCAATCGCACGAGTCCTCTGTCCTTCTTTGCTTTGCAGCTACTCGAAGTGTGGGCACACCACGCAGCCTCCTCATCACCGAAATGGGGTCTTTAAAGTTCTCTCCGAAACTGTCAGCTTGGCGGCTAGAACGCCCGTAAGAGTCAAAGTACAGATCGTACTTGACTGTTGTGTTCTTTCTTGGAGAGAAAGAACGCCAAGAATAACTCAAGAACTAGAAGTTCTGAGTCTCGTGTTCACGAAGGTGACACACGGAAAGCTTTTAGAAAAGCCTCTAACTTTTGAGTTGTAAATTTTTCAGAGTTTCGGCAAGCTTGAGAGTTCGGTGTTAGGTGTTTGAATCTCTGGTGGTCCTTGACTATTTATAGGTGAGGGAGTTGAGATTTGACTCGAAAGAGCCGTTAGAGGCAGATTGGATGAAATCCAATAGGAAGTCTCTGTTCTCTGCTCTGAATGACAGTAGGTAGGTCCTTTTCCAAGAATCTTGAACCTGCTCCTGCTTTTTCTGACTTGGACAATGATTGTTCACCTTTCTGTCAGAACAGTAGTCTGACCAGCCTGAGGAATCCAGACTGATCAGTCCAAGAAATCTAGACTGAAGTCCTGGGCTTTCAGACTTTAAGGAATTTTCAATCCTTAAAGTGCATAATTGTCAGTACTATTCCTCAGACAATTCTTCTTGTCTCTATGCCTGGGGATTGGAACTAAGGTTATATACTGATATCGTCAAGCTGACAAGTCCATGTTGGCTGATGTCACAAGTCTGAACGTTGATCCCCAAACTGACAAGTTTGATATTTTGAGACTGACGAGTTCCAGGCCAGTCCCACACTGATGAGTTCCAGGCCAGTCCCACACTGATGAGTTCCAATGTTGATGAAGTCCCAAACTTGTTAGTTCCAGACTGATGAAACTCATACTGATCAGTCCCCTACTGAACTTTCAGTCTCTTGAGTCATTTTGCGCATCCAGAGTGATTCTTCAGTTTGTCTTTGATCAGCTCCAATTACAACTCGATAAAAAGACCTTACAAGATTTTACATTTTAAAAATAAAAATTGAAACTAATTTAGAGACTATCTAAACTGGTTAGGCCTTGACCCTTTGACCCACCAAAACATAATAATAAATAAATTCTAACATCAAATTTCCTAATAACTAAATATATTTTTTTAAACAATATAAATATAAAAAAATATTTAACTATAAAGTGATATTTATAACAAAAATAAAATTGACATCTATAAATATATTAAATGAGAATAGTTATATTATATTACAATTTTGCCATTTTCCCGCCAAAAAATCACTTCAACATATATTTTATATGACATTTCTTCTATTATAATATAGTCTATATTATATAGATATACAATTAAAATTTATAAGAATCTTAAAAAATATTATATTTTTCACTTTTTCTTTTACATATTTTTTTAATTGATTTTTAAATAACACTAGATTTACACATTTTATAGAATAATTTTGTATATTAAGCTTCGATTTTTTAGGCTAAGTGTTTGATATATTTCATTTTATTTTTATTAGATGTATAGTATAAAAAATAATTTATATTATATATTAATATATAATATTGGTAATTATATTTTGACCAAAACTCAAAATCATTAACTTTTATCTTCAATCTCTTAAAAAAAACTTAGCAATAATTATTAACAAAAATTCTAGCAAACTCTATTAGAAAAAAATAAAATGCTATATGTTGGTCCCGAAATCAGAGTGCTAAACTGTGCAGCGAAAGTATTAAAAGACAGTTACATTGGTTCGCATAAACATATTATAGTCAATTTAGTGTGTAGAAGACTTAAGAAAACTTAGCAATAATTATTAACAAAAATTCTAGCAAACTCTATTAGAAAAAATAAAATGCTATAGTCCCGAAATCAGAGTGCTAAACTGTGCAGCGGAAGTATTAAAAGACAGTTACATTGGTTTGCATAAACATAGTATAGTCAATTTAGTGTGTAGAAGACTTAAGAATAGGTCTCTGTTTCAGTTAAGTCAGTTTCACAACATATACTCTTCAATACTTGGACAAGTATTGAAGGTTTCAAAAGTCAGTTTGCGAAACATAAAAATAGAGCAAGTATGAAAGTAAAGCAGCAAACAACACACAAGATTTATAGTGGTTCGGATCTCAATATCCTACATCCACTCTTCAGACCCAAGGTCTGGATAATTCACTAAGTAAATACAAGCCTCCTTACGATCTATACACAGCCCGTCGGCGCCTCCGTCCTTCGATCAGCTGTGGCACTTTCCTAGGAACTCTTTGCAGACTCAGTCTTCAGGTTGAAGTGGGGACGCACCCTGCAGCCTCCTGCCTGGTGGTTGGATGTTTACTGTTCTTCCCAGAACTTAGGTGGTTGGCATACGCCCGTGAGAATCAGAATACCAGACTACTGACTGCTATGAATATATCTCAGAAAGATATATTTACCAAAGAATAGCTTCAGCCTCATGCTAGGAGAAGTTAGCACAGTATAAATTGAGTTGAAGACTCAAGTCTCGTGTAAGGAAACACAGAAACTTAGAGAGTTTAGCAGAGAGATCCTCTTTGTCATGCGTAGACTTTAGGATTTTATCTCAGAGTTCTTTCAATCTTCGTATGTTGATTTACCGTTCATATGTTGATTAACCGTTAGAGGTTGAAGTGCAAACCCTTTTATAGAGGATTTCCTCTAACTATTTTGAATTTATGCCCGTTACACATAAATCCAGATGTCAGACTCATGGAAGATATTGTCCAATCGTAGCCCATGCCTTAGGTCTGCGTCCTGCTCTGCTCTGCTGTGTCAGTGTATCATACACTAACTTTATGTCAGACTAAGTTCTCAGTTTGAGGAATCCAGGTTTGGATAACCTCGTACTGACTTACATTTGGGCATATAAAAATGCCTAAGTCTGATTGAGCTTCGATATCTTTTGAATAGCTCGAGCTTTAAAGGTAGAGGCTCTTGTACTGACTTTCCAAGGTCAGTACAGCTTAGCCCACATACTGACTTCCCAAGGTCAGTATAGTAGACCCTCATACTGACTGTCCACAGTGAATATGAAAAACGCCCTCATATTGATTTCCCTGGATCAATATGGAAAACCCTCATGCTGACTTCTTCTTAGTCAGTACGGGGAAGCCCTCATACTGACTTCTCCTGGTTAGTATGGTAGACCTTATACTGAGTGCTCCATCTCAGTTCAGGTTAAGACTGTACTTGGTGAAAACCAAGTTTCAGGCGTGTATGTAGTAAGTTCTCGAGCATTCTCCTTTGCTCGGTCTTCAACTTAAGTTCTACTACAACTCAATCGATCCTATACAAGGATTACAACTTAGAACTCTAGACTCTGAAAAACTGACTAAGATGGCTTACAATCTTTGACCCACCAAAACAAAAAAGTAAGGAAGGATTTCTCTATGGACACATCTTTCTTTTCGACATGATCTCTGATGAAGTGATGCCTTATATCGATGTGCTTGGTTCGGGAATGATGAACTGGGTTATTTGTGATGCACATTGGACTGTTATTATCACAATAGATTGGCACACACCCGGTTTCGACATCATGGTCAAACATTATTTCTTGATCCAAAGCACTTGAGCACAACAGCTGTCGGTGTAGGCTGCAGCATGGTCAGAAAGAAGTAATCTATCTTGATTACTTGATATACTGGTACGTGCTGTTGCATATTGATTGGACCACGGTGAGATGTATTCTGCTGTCTGACATCAGAGAATACAAGATCTTGATCTTGATTGAGTCCAAACCCTAACGAAGGATCAAGGGTATGCGCGGGTTGACTGTTGCTTTGACTTGCCATGGTGGAGAGCCTGAGTAACGTGCTCGTATACCTGCATCTTGGGTAACAGTAGATCGTGTATTACAGTCTGAGACTGTAGTTAGGTTACCATATCCGAGTAATAGGATGGGGACATTCCCTGAAGAGCTCAATAACATTCATCGTGCGAAAGTCATGCAGGCTGATTAAGTTCAAGCACGAGTGTTAAGGTTTGAGTGGTACTGCTCATAAAATAAGAAATTAATTAATTGCGGAAGCATGTCAGAAACTCCAATAAATTAATGAATGTCCAGTAACCTTAAATATGAGGATTCTCAAGTAAATGCAGCCCGTTCTCATATCGTGGTAATAAAGGGGTAAGTTGGTATTAATTCTGTGGTGAAAAAGAATTAATATTAATTAATTAATTAATTAATTAATTGTGTCCTGGGTTGTGGACATGAGAATTAATTAATTCTTAGGTCCACTTTATTATTTGCATTAGGTCCCAAGTCTGGCCCAAATTAAATATGCTGAAAAGAGGCCGAGTAGCCCATTAGGGTTGAAACCTTAGGTCTATACAATTCTCTCTCTCAGTTATTATCACAATTAAAATCAGTCAAAACCCTAGAGCAAGAGAGTAGTGGGTGGCACATCTGTTGTGTTCAAGGGGAGAAGAAATTCGTCTCTGGCTTACACAATTCACAGTCCTGTAGAATCCTCACTAGTAGCAGGATTGAACAATATTGGGATACAAATATGAAGACCTAATCTGGAGAACAAATTTCCTCTTCACCTCTTTCTCATTAATTAAATCTGGAAATTAGATATGTTGCTAATTTCTATTTCCGCAGATTTAATTAATCGCGTGGTTGAATTAAGGGATTGGAATTCAAATGTGAAAGATCGGATCAGACCCTACGGAGTTAAGGTATATTCGATATCCACTGTATTAAATTCATAGGAGCATGCTAGGTTTATCGTAAATTACATAAGATTTTGAAATAAAATAAAACGACTGCCGATATATTATGTATAGATATTATATATTCATATATATTAATAAAATTAATATAACTCATAAAATATAATACTACCTCTGTCACATGTAAATTGCAATATATTTTTTTAGCATGAGAATTAATGATTGTGAGTATAAGTAAAATTAATATTTTATTGTTGTGTGTGAAAAAACTGTCATTTTAAAAAAGTAACAATTCGGTTGAGACGCCTAATTTAGTAAGTGTAATAATTCGGGCAGGATGGAGAGAGTATTATTTAATATATTAGTATTGCACCTACGCGATGCGTGGAAAGTTTAATTATTTGTATTAAAGTAATATTATTTCCATATTTAGTTTATAAACAAGTAATATGAATTTTTTAATATGTATAATATAAAATTTTATGATAACATATATAACATAAATTAATATAGATTTGTATAATATATGTCGGGGTCAGGCCCTAGCGGTCCCAACCCATTGGCTAAGCCCAAGGAGCCCACCAAACGTCGTCGGCTCAAACATCTTTTTGTGGGCTCACAGGCCCAAGTCGAGCCCACCAAGAAGCATGCATCAGTCATATTACCCTGCCAACCCTAACCGATTTCGTATTTATCGGGGTTGAGCAAATAATTGGTGATCAGTTGCGGAAAAAATGGACGGGTTGGGTATTTTGCTATGATAGTTTTGGCCCAATCTTATGTAGTGGGCTATCTCCTTGTGCCTATAAAAGGAGGCACCCTCTTATTTCCAAGGAGATTATTCTTCTGCACAATCAAGTTGGAACGTTGTTCAAATAATCACTCCAACCCAACTCGTATAAGGTGCATAGTTTAATTTATGAATACATTAAATAGATATTCAAAATTTGAAAATATGGTTGATAACAAAAATCAAACATTTAATATTCGCATACTTGGATTTACTCGGGTAGTAATTATATTTATTATTTGAAAAATTATAAAACTATTCAAATATTCATATTACGAATTGTATTTATATTGTGATTTCATGTTAATCATGCAATGTTGATTAAGGTTGGTTCTCACAAAATTAAACCTGTCATTTTGGATCAGTTTTGGATCGACTTGAAAATAAATAGGTCTGGTTCGGGTTGGCGTGTAAAGTGTTATTATCATGTCGCAAATCCGACCTGCCAACCCGAACCCAACCAAATTGTCATCCCTAGCTAAACTATTACAACACTTAGTTCCCAACACAAAATAATTATAAGATCAATTCAATATAAATCAGTTCTATACATATGATAACTGATTGTGAATTTTGACATTTCATCAAATCTAACCAAAGTTCCTAATGATTATTGCCTTTTTTTATGATGTCAAAATTAAACCTCAAAGAAGAGAAAAGAGATTCCAAACTTTGTTGATCAAAGTCAAACCGGGATTCTTCTTAACTCCTTTAGAGTTGGTGCTAAAAATAGGTTGAGCTCTTCACCTGAGTAATTTTCATTAGCATCTGGAGTTCCCCCACGCTTAAAACTTTATCCTTTCTAGAATCTTCTAAGGGTTCAGCTTGGCCATCTCAGTCGGTTTACCTCTAATACCTTGATTGATGACTTGTTTTAAGGTGTAGTATACTCTCTCAGTTGGCAAACCTTCAATTGATAAACCTTCAACTGAGAAATTTCATGACAAAAATTGGATCTTGTCCAATAAAAATGACTCAAAATAGTTTGTCTCAAAGACCAACTGCTCTTATACCACTTATTGATTTCAAAGATTAGAGCAATCACGAGTGGAAAACTTAATTGTGTGTGGGCTCTAATTGCCCTTAACTGACTTGTGAGATAACTCACAGTCTGAAACTTAAACTTAGTAAAGTAACATTAATTTCAGTTACAAATATACTCTAACAACTAAAGTTAGTTGTAGGGTTTTAAAACTGGTAAATTATGAAAGATAAACATCTGAAAGTAAATAAGCAAGAATTAAAGTGATTTAGATATCAACCGATCTTACATCCACTCTTCATTCTCTATAGACAAAATTCGCTAATACTTTTTTGAAATTGTATATATTACTACTATTTATTATTAAACTTGATATAATTTAGTGCCCGAGTTTAATACAATGGTGTCAAAGATAGTAAAACACAAAGGTTTGACACACGCAAAACATAGTATTTTAACACACGTGGAAGTTAAAGAGTTTGACACAGCGGAATTAATTGTTCGAAGGTTTATAAATCATAAACCCTCGAGAGCCACACGGCAAATAGTTTTCACTTTTCAAAACAAGGTTTTTACAAGTGAAGAACAAAATACTAAACAAGATAGAAATTTTCCTAAGTTCACTCCTTAGTAAAATTCCTATGAAAACAATCCAAAACTAATACACACGATACAACCCAAATGTTCCTCCACCGTAGGATTCACTCTCCGGAGATGGATTCCACAACTCGATTCTAATCTTCGTGTGCTTGATGAAAGATTGTAGAAAGACGATTCAGCCTAGAGAACTCGTATTTATGTGTCTAACCTCTGAAACTCTAAGTCTCTAGTCTTCTTCGTCTCTTATTTATAGAACTTGGAGCACACGAGCACTTCTTCCACTACTTGGCAATGTATCGTGTCTTTTTCCACGTCTTTACCTGTTCATACAACAAAAATGAACTCCCACTAACTCACGTGGGGGTTAGATAAAGATGTAGAGGTGCTCCCTATTATTTAGGAACTAAAATAACAACTTAGAATAATAATATAAAGTATATAATTAATAAGACATAAATAATAGGCATAATATATCCGAATCCTAATAAATAGGACCAGTAAAAACGTCATTAAATAGATAAACATAAGTTTCCTAAAAGATAGGAATTAGTTGCAACAAACAGATTCAGAACTTTGACATTGAGGAGTCAAAGTTGTAAGCATATAAGGTTTGACATTAACCTGTCAATGCGAGTAAGTTTGACAGCTGTGTGTCAAACTTACATATTCGCATATTCGTACTTCAAAATCTCCCCCTTAAGCTTATCCGACCTGTTTTCATTCCATATGGATCATCCATAACAAAATAGCATCGAATTCTGTTGTTTAATATCAAGATGTTAAACATATGTGTATTATTAACACCGACAATCTCCCCCTTAAGCTTATCCTTCCAGCTTCCATTCCAAAACAAAATATGGAGTAACCATGATAAAACATGGAGTAGCCATGATACATATCCAAACATACCAAAGATGGAAAATAAAACCAATATATCAACCATCCCAAAAACTGTCATAATAAAATCATTAGTCTCACCCTAGGTGTCAGAATAATGTAATGTCTCCCCCTGAATGGTAGCTGGATGGAAAGCTTGTTCCTATTCCTTTGGCTGTTGTAGAACATCTTCTACCTTTTTTGTAAGTTGTGGTAGTCGTATAAGTGCATTCACTTAGGTGGAAGAGAGTTTTGGTTCAGCATCATCACATTCATCACTCATAGTGTAGGGAATATTCTTGAATCGCTTGTGAGAGATGGTTAGAGTTTGCTTGAATACCAGATGTGTTGGATCAGAAAAGAGATCTTTCATTCGAGTTGAACATGTTGATGTTTCGGACATTGTCACTGCACACAAAATGTTAGCAATAACAATTTAACCTAAGTGGAGGAGAAACCTTTACCAATGCGGTAGATGAAATCAGCTTGCTCTTCCGTGAGAATGGTAGCATTCTTAGTTGGAGTCCATCTTTTGACCTTGGCTTCTCTCTTACTTGGTACACATGAAGGTTCCATATAGATAAAATGAACCATTTTAGTCCTTTTCAACAAATGAAATCCTATTGATCCTCTTTCAATTTTCTTCCATTTCTTGTCACTTTCAGAATCATGCTCAGAGCTTTCGACCAAATCACGCATATCCACTTTAATTTCATCCAAGGCAGTTTCATCAAATGAGTCCAACTCTAACATTGTAGTGTCAGAGTCATTGTCAGAATCAGTTATGACATCGCCTTCTCCTGGGTTATCAAGGTTGATAGAGTTCTCTAATTCTTTGGGAAAACTCTTTGCAAGGGAAGATGCCTTCCGAATTGCTATAATCTCAGCATTAAGTGTTTGCCTCTTCTTCAAAACCTCTAACACCTGAGTGTCAAACTGTGAATTGAGTGGCTTAGGATCATATTTGGTGGGAGTAGCAGTTGAAGAGATTTGTTTTTCTGTTTGAGGAGGGTTTGAAATTTTCTCAGCACGCAGTACTTGTGGCAAGGTTTCAGTAGGGTGTTTAGGTGATGGAGATGGTGGTTCTTTGGATTTTGGGCTTGAAGATTAGAGAGAGTAACACTTTTTGGATTCGCATTAGAGAAGAGATCTTCCTTTTTGGATGCCATTAGTTGATCTAGTGACTCACTTAATATCTTGAGGCCTTCCGGTACTTTCACAGATTGACGGAGGGAAGCATCAAACACTGGAGTGTTATTGAGAGAACCTGCAACAATAACTCTAGAGAGAAAGAAAAAGAAGAGATTTTTTCTTTTCGACTTTTTGGGTTAGTAGGCCATTATATGACAAAACAACAAATCAATAAATAAAGAAATATTATGCATAGCCACTAATCCTAAAAATATGGAATCCTATATTAGCACCATCTCAACTTCAACCCACTAACATCTTAACCAACATATCCAAAAGATTTGGGATAAAAACTCAAAGTAATCGAATGAGATATATTGTAACCAATTCCAGCACAAATAACAGACCAAAAGCTCTTGATAATTTTAAAAAAAAAAATAAACTAATGAAACGAAAACTTGACAAAAGTATGACACCATGATGTTGAAGTTGAAATTGATCTTAAACACCTCAATATTCCTTCCACGGAGATCGTGTGCCTAATCACATCCGATTTCCAGTACTAGTTGATTAGCTTGAATTACTTACTTACACAGTTGTTCCACGTGGACAGTGTTCTAGCAACATCCTGTTCATAGTACTTGTTGGCAAGAAAAGTTTCAAGTCAAACATCACCATGTTTTATAGTCATGTTAGACCTCACTCTTGTGTCTATGACTTTATAACATGGAAGAAAGAACAATCACAAGAACATACTAAAACATCATGGAGATACTTAAGTCAGAAAGAGAGAAAAAAACTATTTACAAACAAACTCAAACATACACTCTCAGTTAGGAGAGTTGCAAATGCGTAGAGATTTTCTAAAGTATGAAAATCTCTCACAACCAAGAGCTTTAGAGAAAGTATTTGCTATTTGGTCCTTAGTTGGAACATATATCAAGGAAACCAAGTTTTTCTCAACCAAATATTGAATGAAATGGTATTGTATATCAATGTGTTTAGTGTAAGAGTGTTGAATAGAGATGTTAGAGATTTCTATGATATTATCACTGTAACATAGCAGTGTTAGAGTTTCAAAATCCATACCATAATCGTCATGCATTTGTCTCATCGAGAACATCTGAGTGCACCAGCTGGCAGTTGCAATGTATTCTACTTTGGCCGTGGATAGAGATATGTGGTTCTGCTTATTGTTGTTCGATAACACAGGATTAGAGCCAATCAGAAATCATCCATCATTTGAGCTTTTTCGATCGTCCACATCTCCCGTCCATTCAACGTCATTATCTTCTGTAATGTTAGTGCTCAAACAGTTTGTATACAATAACTCCATGTTGGGAGTACTTGAGATATATTGAATTATCCCCTTGGAAGCTTTTTGGTTGAACTCATGTACACAAAATTCAACACTAAAAAGTATATTAGATCTATTAGCAGTGATGTATAGTAGACTTCTGACCATAGCCCACTATAGTATAGGTTCAACATCAACAACATTATTGTCCTTACTCAGTTTAACACTAGACCAAATGGGAATTCTCATGTATTATGCTAATTCTAGACCACACTGTAGACACACAAAAATTCAAGTCCAATTAAAATGCGCCACGTGGATCCAAATAATTAAATATCAGTTTATTTAATTTTTAGGAATTAATTTTAACAAATTCCTAAATTAAATAAATAAAATATGATATTTACAATTTTATCCAATAAAGGGTTGACATATGGCAGACTTACCATATATGAGAAGCATATAATCACAATTCAATGGACGAATGAGATCGCGCCACCTAAGCCTTAGATTCTCATGTTTTGCCTATAAATACAAGGCATAAGTTGAAGAAAAATAAGAAGAATAGTGAAGTGAAGAAGGCAAATTGAAGAGCTCAAGACTTGAAGAATTCTCTCCAAGATTCAAGGCATTACTTTGAAGATGTGAAGGCGTTCTTCGTCATCTTCAACGCGTTCTTCATCAAAGTCAAGCAAATCCTACGTTTGATTCGGAATCAAGGCTCATAGTCCCCGAAGAAACGTTAGAATTCCTCCAAATTGTTGAAGTAAAGGATCAAAGACCAAAATCAAGAAGAACAAGAAGATCAAGCTTCAAGAACACGAAGAACAAGGTCGAAGATCTTCAAGAAATCATCCAAACATGACGTTTAATCCAAAAACAAGGTGAAAACCCTTTGGATTAATGTTATAAAGCTTCAAGATCAAATTGAAGAGGATCGACGGAGCCAAATTCTGTTGAAGACCTCGAAGAACACTTAAAGATCAAGTTCGAAGAGAAGAATCAAAGGAAGAATAGAGATAGAATCCACAAAATGTATTTTGATCCAAATTGAGATTGAATTGTATCCAAATTTCGTGTTTATTGAATTGAATATGATTTTCGCGATTACAAATTTTGGCACGCCCGGTGGGACTTTCTCTACCTTTCATCTCTTCTCTTCATACAAGTTCAAGGATGTCTCAGGCATCAAATACCTCAAAAGTTGTCGGTGTCGTTACAAGAAGCATGGCAAGACAGGCATTGGAGACTCTAAAGTCGATTGCTTCTGACGATGAAGTTCATAGAAGCAATGCTCAGTGATGATGGTTAACACTTCTACCGTAGAAGAACAGCTTGCAAGCATGAAAGAGTTAGTGGACATGCTAAGAAAACAGCTACAAGATCAAAGCGCCGAGATTGCAAGGCTTAAGAAAGAGAAAGGAGAGTCCAGTCAAACAAATGATGACGAAGGTGAGCAAAGTAACGATATGGAAACGCCTGAAGTAAAAAAAGCAAATGATGAGGCAAAATCTGCATCCAAAGGTTTACCTATCTCCTCTGATGGTTTCATCCAAATTGACCAACTCAAGGAATTTATCGAAGGAACTTTGAAAAATAAGTTTGATGAAAGCTCTAAGTTGTCACTAGTTTACTCCAAGCCATACACTCAAAGAATTGACAATTTGAGGATGCCCATGGGCTATCAGCCACCAAAATTCCAACAATTTGATGGAAAGGGAAATCCAAGACAACATGTTGCTCATTTCGTCGAAACCTGCAACAATGCTGGAACATACGGAGACCACTTGGTGAAGCAATTCGTGCGATCTCTTAAAGGAAATGCCTTCGATTGGTATACGGACTTGGAACCGAACTCAATCGACAACTGGGGGCAATTAGAGCACGAATTCCTTAATCGCTTTTATAGCACAAGGAGAACTGTCAGCATGGTGGAACTCACCAATACTCACCAATGGAAAGAAGAACCAGTCATTGACTATATCAATCGATGGAGAAACTTATGCCTCAACTGCAGAGATCGTCTTTCAGAAACCTCTGCAATTGAGATGTGTATTCAAGGGATGAAATGGGGCCTTCAGTACATCCTGAAAGGAATTTAACCAAGGACTTTTGAAGAACTGGCCACTAGGGCCCATGACATGGAACTGAGCATGGCAGCTAGTGGGATGAAAGAACCGCCAATCCAAGATCCCCGAAGATTTCAAGAAAGGATAGACTTTCGAAAAGGGGGAAAACCATTTGATAAACCCATGAAGAAAGAATCTATGGCAATCAAAGCAACTCCAGTTGCATTTCAGAAAAAGGAAGTCAACAAAGAAAAGCGAACTATTCCACAGGAAAACGTGCAGAGGAAGCTAACCCTCAAAGAAATGCAACAAAGAGAGTAACCATTTCTGAATTCAGATGTGCCAGAAATCTTCGATGATCTACTCCAAGCAAAGCTCATTGAATTACCAGAGATGAAACATCCCGAAGAAGCCAACCAGGTTGATAATCCAAAGTATTGCAAGTATCATCGCTTAGTCAGTCATCCCATACAAGATTGTTTCATATTTAAGGACAAAGTGATGCAACTAGCTCGTCAAGGCAAAATTTCACTTGAGGAGGAGGCGGCCACTGCCAACACAATCACATTCAAGATTGAAAAAGCCGTGGGAGAAAGTTCGAAGCAGACAGAAGAACGCTTCCTTCCAAAAGAAGAAATGATAAGCGCGGGATCTGTACTTGCAATAACTTTCACGGATGAAGATTTTGAATTAGGCCCAGATTCACACAATCGGCCGTTATTTGTAATTGGCTATGTTCGCGAGCAAAAGTTAAATAGAATACTGGTGGATGGAGGGTCAGCAGTCAACATCATGCCTTTACGTACTCTGAAGAAATTGGGGGTTTCCATGGATGAGCTTGCGGATAACCGATTAATGATCCAAGGATTTAATCATGAAGGGCAAAGAGCTTTAGGAACAGTGATCTTGGACCTGTTAATGAATGATATGGCAACAACAGTGTTATTCCATGTCATCGACGCCAATACATCCTATAACATGCTTCTTGGTCGTCCATGGCTGCACGAAAATGGCGTTATTCCCTCCACTTGGCATCAATGTCTAAAGTATTGCAAAAATGGAGTAGTAAAGAAGGTGGTGGGTGATAGCAATCCGTTCATGGAATCAGAATCACATTTCGCGGATGCAAAATACTATTTGACACGTAAGAAGGTTGTCCAAACCAATGATGATGCGAAGATTCACAATGGTAAAACTCCACTCATGGAGAAGGAGTCCATGAAAGACCTAACGTTCCCTTTAACAAAGATTGATGCTGGTAAGCCTATGCTGCAACCATTGAATGGATTTGTTCGACCCATTCGCAGTGCTATAACCGAGCATGGAGAACTTTCTGAAAGAACAATTGCAAAGAATTATGGCCCAAAAGCATTCTCACTTTTGCTTAAGGCGGGTTATGGCCCCAAACCAGAAACCTGCCATCCAAAGATAGTGGACCGGCCAGCAAGAAAAATCAACATCGGTGAAAAGTCTTTAAATTCAGACGTTAGCCACAGGAAAGGACTAGGATTTTCCCCACAAGCTCCAGTTCGTATTGCGATTAGAAGGGGTAACACCTGCTATATCACTGAATAAGAAAGGTCTTCGACAAAAGATACAATCAGTGATAGAAAGAAAAAGCACCCACGACTGTCTGTGTTCGAAAGACTCGGGCCGCTTACGGATGAAAAAAGAAGTCATTATAAATCAACAACGACCAAGACAAATACCGATGAGGATTTGCAGTTTACAAAGCTAAGGAGTTTAATTCCCTCCCGCATGAAGAGGCAAACCACATTAACCATCTCATGTGGAAGAGAATTGAAAGCTACAGAGCAGACTGTCATTCTGACAAAAGTCTCAAAGGATGATGATGATGGAGAAAGTGTTGCGTCATCAGATGATCCGCTCGTAGGAGAGAAGGAGGTTTCTTCCTACCATATTACCCTAAATGAAGACGGTACGATGGAGGAAGAAGATGCCAAAGATGCCCCTCCGCAGTTTGAAGAAGGTGTTAAAGGAACTGTTGATGAGTTGAGAGAAATTAACTTGGGAACTGTTGATGACCCAAGGACAACTTACATCAGTGCAATGCTAACTTCTAACGAGGAGAAATCCTACGTGCAGTTGTTAAAAGAATTTAAGGACATATTTGCTTGGTCATACAAAGAGATGCCAGGGCTGGACCCCAAGATAGCTGTTCATCGTCTGTCAGTCAAAAGAGGTGTGCGGGCCGTCAAGCAAGCACAACGTCGATTCCAACCAGAGCTAATTCCTTTGATTGAAGCTGAAGTGAACAAACTCATTGAAGTTGGATTCATAAGGGAAGTCAAATATCCGACATGGATCTCAAGCATTGTCCCAGTAAAAAAGAAAAATGGACAAATCAGAGTTTGCGTTGATTTCAGAGATCTTAATGAGGCATGCCCAAAGGATGATTTTCCGCTGCCAATAACAGAGTTGATGATTGATGCTACTACTGACCACGAGGCACTACGGCTCTTCTGGTTATAACCAAATTCGTATGTCACCGGAAGACGAAGAAATGACAGTATTTCGTACTCCCTAAGGTATATACTGTTACAAAGTAATGCCTTTTGGATTAAAAAATGCTGGCGCAACATACCAAAGAGCCATTCAGAAAATATTTGATGACATACTCCATAAACATATTGAATGTTACGTTGATGATGTTGTGGTCAAATCACAAAGGCGGGAAGATCACCTAGAAGATTTGAGAATGATCTTTCACCGGCTTAGGAAATATCAATTGAAGATGAATCCTTTGAAATGTGCATTTGGAGTGAAGTCCGGGAAGTTTCTCGGGTTCATTGTTCGTCATCGAGGGATTGAAATTGAGCAAGCAAAAATTGATGCAATCCTGAAGATGCCCGAACCTCGTAATATCCATGAGCTGAAAAGTTTACAAGGAAAGTTAGCCTACTTGCGCAGATTTATTTCAAATTTTGCAGGTCGTTGCCAGCCTTTTAGTAGGATCATGAAAAAGGGAATTTCGTTTGAATGGAATGAAGCTTGTAGAAATGCCTTTGAAAACATAAAAGCTTACCTGACAAAACCGCCTGTTTTGACTGCGCCTATTATTGGACGCCCATTGATATTATACATTGCCGCTCAAGAGCGCTCAATGGGGGCATTGCTTGCCCAAGAAAATGAAGAAAAGAAGGAGAATGATTTGTATTATCTAAGCAGGATGATGACACCAAATGAGCTCAACTACTCCCCAATTGAAAAATTATGTTTAGCTTTGATATTTTCCATCCAAAAGCTTAAACATTATTTTCAAGCTCATTCTGTCCGACTCATCTCAAAGGCAAATCCTTTGAAGCATGTCATGTCAAGACCCGTGCTCTCTGATAGACTTGCACGATGGTATCTTCAGTTACAACAATTTGAAATCATATATGTTCCTCAAAAGGCCGTCAAAGGGCAAGTGTTAGCCGATTTCTTGGCTGATCATCCAATCCCCGCCGAATGGGAATTAACTGATGACTTTCCAGATGAAGATGTCCTCGCAGTTGAGATATCACCACCTTGGAAGATGTATTTTGATGGAGCATCCCATAAAGAAGGAGCCGGCGCAGGGGTAGTATTCGTGACACCTGATGAAGAAGTCCTGCCATACTCATTTACTTTGACCAAGAATTGCTCTAACAATGTTGCTGAGTACCAAGCGCTTATCCTTGGGTTGGAAATGGCGATGGATGCCAAGAGGTTCCAAATAAGAATATACGGTGATTCTAAGTTGGTAATTAATCAACTACTTGGATCATACGATGTCAAGAAACCCGAGTTGATGCCCTATGTCAAGTATGCACAAAGAATGATTCGATGGCTAGGAGGTATAGAGCTAGAACATATCCCACAAAGTGAAAATAAACAAGTTGATGCATTAGCCAAACTTGCCTCCACGTTAGCCATGCCAAGTAATGAAACCTGCATTCCGGTCTGCAAAAGTTGGGTAATACCACCCATGTTTGAGGAAGAAGAAGATGAAGAAGATAATAATATGGTTGAAGTGTTCGAGATCGACAAGGAAGACTGGCGCCAACCATTTGTTGATTATTTAGAGAATGGGAAGCTGCCAGATGATCCACGTCAAAAGGTTGATGTTCGACGTCGCAGTGCTCGATTTGTCTATTTTAAAGACACTCTGTTTCGAAGATCTTTCGATGGAGTCCTCCTACGATGTTTAGCAGAAGAAGAAGCAAAACAAGCGATGGAGGAGGCACACTCTGGTATTTGTGGTGCTCACCAATCTGGTCCAAAATTGCACTTTCGTATCAAGAGAATGGGATATTACTGGCCAACAATGGTGAAAGATTGTATGAGTTATGCACAAAGATGTCAACCTTGTCAGTTCCATGCAAATCTCATCCATCAACCGCCAGAACCATTGCATCCGACAGTTGCCTCATGGCCCTTCGATGCTTGGGGCCTAGATGTTGTAGGGCCAATGATGAAATCTTCGGCAGGTCACTTATACATTTTGGCTGCAACTGATTATTTCTCTAAGTGGGCAGAAGCAATCCCGTTGAAGGAAGTAAAAAAAGAAAATGTGGCTGATTTCATTAGAGTCAACATAATCTTTCGATATGGAGTGCCCCGGTACATCATTACTGACCATGGAAAGCTATTTTGCAATGCTTTGATCGATAATCTTTGTGAGAAGTTTCAGTTCAAGCAGCGAAAGTCGTCCATGTATCATGCACCTGCTAACGGACTAGCAGAAGCCTTCAATAAGATATTATGCAATTTGCTGAAAAAGGTTGTAGCAAAATCCAAGCGTGATTGGCATGAGCGAGTTGGAGAAGCTCTGTGGGCATATCGGACCACTCATCGAACACCTACGCAAGCAACTCCATACTCACTTGTGTATGGCGTAGAAGCTATTATTCCTCTCGAACAGCAAATCCCTTCATTAAGAATGGCCATCCAAGAAGGCTTAACTGAAGAAGAAAATGCACGCCTGCGTCTGGAGGAGTTGGAAGCTCTCGATGAGAAAAGGTAAGAAGCACAACAAAGACTTGAGTGTTATCAAGCACGCATGTCAAAAGCTTTTAACAAGAAAGTACGAACAAGATCCTTCCAAGTTGGGGATTTAGTTCTTGCTGTGAGAAGGCCGATTGTCACTACACACCGTGTTGGCAACAAGTTTACCTCAAGATGGGACGGTCCATACGTTGTCAAGGAAGTCTACACTAACGGTGCTTATCTTTTAGTTTCTGAAGAAGACCACGTACGAGTTGGGCCAATAAATGGCAAGTTCTTGAAACGTTATTATCCTTAGAAAAAAATGATGATGAAGATGTGACGTGTAAATATGTAGATAAAAAAAAAGAAGAAAAATGGAAAAGCAAAAAAAAAAGAGAAAAATGGAAAAGCAAAAAAAAAGAGAAAAATGGAAAAGCGAAAAAAGAGAAAGATAAAAAAAATGAAAAAAAAAGAAAGACAAAAAGAATCGAAAAAAAAAGGGAAAGACGGAAGAAAAACGGAAGACCCAAATCAAAGAAGACAGCTCCATGACGCACGAGCCTAAACTGTTTGTCACTCCTGGCCCGCATGAGTATAAACTGTGCACGGCATTCCCCCTCAAATCATGAAGACAGCTCCATGACGCATGAGCCTAAACTGCTTGTTACTCCTGGCCCGCATGAGTATAAATTGTGTACGGCAAATCAAATCAAAAAAAAAATCTCTTTGAATGGTACATAGGCAGCTTAGATTTTCTAAGTTCAGTTATGGTTTATGATTAACACCTTTTGGAATCAAGTTTGTCATGATAGATGCAATATGTAACAAATGAAACATAAAAGAGATGCATTCCATTAAGAAGATGTTCACATTACAAAGATGTTCAAGTCAGAAGATGATAAATACAAAAGGATGTTATAAACACTCTAAGCAAATGGATTTTGATCCTCCAAAGCCTTGCGGGCTTTCTCAACAAGAAACCTGGAGCTCTTCAAGCTTTTGTGAATTTCTTCATTAAAGTTAGCTTTAATCTTGGACAACTCCTCCTTCAGGTCCATAACTTTGCTCCCTGCAGCTGAAGAAGAAGTCTCATGCCCTTCTAATGACAATAACAAAAGCTTCTTCTTCTCACCCAAAATCCTCTTCTTTTCATCCAAGACCCTCTCCTCCTCATCCAAATCAGCAATCTCTCTCTTGGTAGACTCAATATGATCATCATCTTCCTTTTTCTTGGCTTCAACATCTTCAATACATTTCTTGACTTCATTTGCACGCTGCTTCGAGGGACCATGAAGCTCAGAAGATGTTGACCGGGCCAAATAATAAGCAGCAACATTAGCAAAAAAAGTATCAACACCCTTCCTCAGGTGGAAGAGATCAAAACTATGAGGAGTGCGCTCCATAAGGGAAAGGCCGTCAAGAACCTCTTCACGAATGAAAGAAAGGTGATCTATGGAAGTCCGTTTTATCCTCTGAAGAAGATCACCCCAAAAGCTCTTCAAAAATGGCCTACAACGATCATCAAATACAACTCTCCCATCAAATTGAGAAACCGCCCCTGTTGAAGGCAATGGACTAGTGGCCTCTGTCAGTGGAACTGGCTCAGGTACATCTGACTCATCCAACAAGCACCTCCAAGAACGTTAAGTCCCAAAACCTCTTTTATCGCCTACAAAAAGAAGAGCAAAGTCAAATTTTATTGAATTAAGAAATAATAAAAAAAAGAGTTAGAGAAGAACCTCATTCAAAGCACCCGCCATTTGATCGTGGCTATTTCCCGTACGACTTTTGCTAGGCATGTTAAGGCCACCATCACCCTTCCTTCTCTTCCAATGGCGATCATCACTGTCCCTCGGGATACTACTCGCTGAATCATCCTCAACCCTCGGTTGTTTACCCTTAACAGGACTCGTTGCTGGCTCTTTTTGCAGTATAGGAGCATCCTTCAGCTGAGGTGAGATAGAAGCCAAGATATTCATCTCCGAGAAGCTCTTATCCCACCAACTCTTGAAAACAATTGCTACAAGCTTCTTCAAATTAGGAGAAATGCCAGGAAAGCGTGCCTTTGACATTGACCCGCGCAAGGTACAGATTCCCCAATACCGAAATCCATCATCCAAAGAGGCCTCTCGAAAGTTTTGGTTAAGAATACCAGGAAGGGTCTGAACATACCCAAATTGTCGGCTAAAGCGATGAGGACTATACGGCTCAATAATAAAGCGGTTGTGCAACCTCTTAGCCAAGAGATTTGAACGGATGGCCATATAAAAGTATCGATGAGCTTCCGTCGCTTGATCATTGTCAACATACCAAAAAATCTCATTCTCAGTAAACATGTTGCAAGCCCAAGACACTTGATCCCATTTAAGAATCTTTTTACGAGCTTCGGAAGCATCATAGAATCTCGCTCCTCCTTCGCCAGCAAATCGAATCATCTTAGGAGTGGATCCTTTTAAATCCAAAGGAAAATGAGTCTTAAAATAATGAGCCATCCAGCTGTATATAAAATGAAAGGGTAGCGCAACTCGAGACTGAGAAGGGCGTGAGGACTCTGAGATAGCATTCAACCCTCGATAAATGCTCACAAGGGTAGGAATGGTAAGGGCTACTCTCCTCTGTGTCGCCAATACACTTGCCATCTTAAAAGTCTCTGGGCGTATCAAATCAGCTTTGCCCTCAGGAAGGACAAAACTACATAGCCAGCATGAGATATAAGTAGCTAGATATGTTTCCTTCCAATACTTCTCTTTTATAGAAAGTTCAGCGAATGGAATCTCATCTGCAACAGACCATGCCTCATGCACCGCAAAATCACCAGTGGGGTTATGAGTCAACTTCCTACGCACCTTCTTCTTCCATTCTTTGCGAATTGGAGGACAATCATATCTCGGTTTCTTCCGGCACCAAAATTTGATCTACGATTCAAGAGAAACCGGGCAGGTCGAACCTTGGATTAAGTGATAAGCTTGAAGCAAATAACTACAACTCACGGGAACAAATAATCTACCACCACGATCAATTCCAAGAAGCTCCAACGAGGAAAGCACAACCTCATCATAAAACACCCCATCAGATGGAAGTCCAGAGAGAATGTGCAAGTCCCATAGGGAAATAGACATCTCACCATGAGAAGTTAGAAGAGTATTTGTTGACGGACACCAAGCTTCACAAAAGGCTTTCATTACCTCAGTGTTACAATCATATGTAAACAAGGAGGCATAAACAGAGTCATAGATGCCAGCACGACGAAGCTCCTCACCACAACGACTTAGAATATCCTCGGTCCACTCCCAGTACCCAGTGCGATAGCAAAATTCACCAACAAAATCTACAGTGTCATCCCATTCAGCCTTTCCTTCATAAATACGACGCCCCAAGGTCGGCAATATAGCAATTTTGTCGCAGGAATAATGATGACCAAACTGTAATTTCCATCCAGAAGGTGCCTTGGGTTCATCAAATTTGTATGACCATATTGGCTGGTGAAAAGGATTGGTAAGCTTTGGCAAGGAACCTGCTAATTGGCCTATGAGGGGTCGATACACCCTTAGGCGGGTATCTCTCCCTGATAAGGACTTCCCGTCATCAGAAATCACCAAAAAATCCTCTCCAGAAATATCTTCATCCTAGGCGAACCATGTTTACCTGAAAAAAAGGAGATAAAATAAAGTGGTGAGGAATAAAAAAAACATTTATGCAAAAAAAAATATAAAATAAAGAAGGAAGTGAAGAAGCATCTGCAGGAGTAGCTATGTGAGCCTCAGCAGCAACTGCAGCAGCTTTGACCCATAAATCCAAACAAAATGCAGTATCACCTAAAATCCACCATCATGTTGTTAGCCATCTTTCCAAACAAAATATACCGGAAAATTCAAACTCCCCTGCCTCACACCATCATTATCACCCTCCTTTTTCAAATTCTGCAGTCATCATTGTATCTCGCCAAGATGAACAAAGGCACAGGAGAGCTATAACAAGTGTCGCACTCATCTCGGCCCATTGAGCAATGCATCCAGAGAGCACAACAAGAGTTGCACTCATCCCGGGACATCGTAACAATGTTCACGAAGAGCTGCAAACAAATGACAAGCACATCCAGGCCGCCCTACACCACCACAGGTGGTCTTCTTCTTCTTTCAACCTCTGCAGTCATCATTGTATCTCGCCAAGATGAAGAAAGGCTCAGGAGAGCTATAACAAGTGTCGCACTCATCTCGGCCCATTGAGCAATGTATCCGGAGAGCACAACAAGAGCTGACATCGTAACAATGTTCACGAAGAGCTGCAAACAAATGACAAGCACATCCAAGCCGCCCTACACCACCACAGGTCTTCTTCTTCCTTCAAACCGCAGTAAACTTAGCACACTCATCCCGGAGCATCGACCAAATGACTCCGGAGAGCCGCAGCTAGCGCCACGCTCGTTCCGAGCCATTAGACAATGTTTCCGGAGAGCACGTAACAAGTTACCGCCATCAAACAAAGGTCTCTGGAGAGCCGCAACCAACTGCCGCACTCGTCCGAACAAGTTGATGACACTTCCAGCAAAACCGCAGCAAGTCGCCGCTGTCAAATAAACATCTCCATCAAGCCGAAGCATGCTGCCTCATAGCCCCCGGCTCACATGAAATCTTCTTTGCAGCAACCATTCACTTAACCTCATCTCTATCATGATTCTGCCAAGCTGATTGACAACCTTGGTTAAGTTTTAATGGTTCTGCCAAGCTGATTGCCAATATTGCTCTGAGGAAGGTTAAATGAATACCAAACTTCATCCTGGACGGTAGCTGCTCATGCATTGTTGGATAAAAATTTTTTTGACCAGCCGCTAGTGCAGCTAGCAGCAACCAATTAATAAGGACAGCAGAAGCAATTCAGGTGACTTAACAAATGCTTGTCTCACTTAATCAAAATCAAGCTTCTCTTGTTTCAATTATGAACAACTACTATATATAAAAAAAAAAAAAGAAAAAAAATACTCACTAACAGGGATTAGCAATTCCTCCAAACAAAATGGAGATCCTTCAGCTTCAATGCTATATTTTTAGAACTCTGCAGCAATTAAAAAAAAAGGGGAATATATGTAAGTAAAGAACGTGACACAAAAAAGAGATAGGATAAAATGAAGAAGTTACCAAGAAGATGGAAGGTGAGTGATTCAAATAAGGACAATTTTTGTAGTTTGTGATTCATTCCCAGCTATTGCAAAACAAGAACAGAAAACTGAAGCGGAAAAAAGACTCTGCAACCATGAAAATAGGAAAAGTAAAGTCTATTAGGGAACAAGACAATTCTAAAAGAAGCAAAGGCAAATAGATAAAACCCATCCATGGAAAGAAATGCAACTCCATGAGCAACAAGCAGGCAAGCAGGAGAGCAGAGCTAAAAGAAGATCAAAATAACATTAAAAATGCACACAAGGAAAAAAGAAAATCAGAACAATCAGAAACAAACATACGCAGCTTGAGTTCCAGCAGATATAATGAACAAAGCATAGGCTGCGACACATAAACAGAAAAACAAGAACTTCGCAATGAAAAGAATGATGAGTGGTGACGGGAGATAAAAAAATGATGACCTGCGTTGATAGAGAATGTTGGCGAAAATCCAAGGTGTGCAACCAACAGCTAAAAAGAAATGTCCAGTAGCTCTGCCATGTGTGGAAGTAAATCAGTAAAAAGAGAATAAAAAAAAACAGAAAGAATCAAAGGCTGAAGACAAAAGGAAAGAATCGCTCACCAACAAAGAAGAGTAAGCCTAATCTGTAGTTTCAACTCTGATTTCGGCCACAATAAAAAAAAGGCAAACAAATGAACTCTGCCAAAAAAAAAAAAAAAAAAAAAATACTCACTAAAAGGAAAAACTATTATAAAGAGGGGCAGAGAAAGAAAAATTCAAACAAAGCAAAAAAAAAATCGAAGGATTCCACCTTTAGAGCACAAAGGTTTGCCAAACCACACCAAAGCCAAAAGACATCAAACGTAATGCGAGACATGAGAGCACGTGAAACCTCTTGAATAATTCTCATAAGTGTGCTTCATCCTGCTCGTACATAGCAAGTTAATAAAAAAAGAGAGGCGAGAATTTTGTAAGATATTTGAGCTTTTACCTCCTTTTCACTCCTAGCATAGCTGAATGTATTAGGGTTTGTGCACCCTATTTTGTAGTAGCAGTTCTCGTAGGGACTCAAGGTACAAAAGAGGCTGCTGCCCTTGCTAACAAACCGTCCTCGTCCTGCTCCTTTTCTCTCTTTCTGAGTTCTTGTCGCAGAATCTTTAAAAATGGACATTCCCAACTTTTATTCGAAAAGTTATAATTTTTATGGGCTTAGTAAGTTGCAAAAATAAATTGGTCCATTATAAGAGATAAAAGTCTGCCAACTTTGCATAGCTCAAGATTGTTGATAATTGGGCTTGAAGAAAAAAAAAAGCGGCTACAATAAAATAAAAAGGGGAAGGGTGCATTTAATCCTATATGGGCTAAAATTTAGTCCATGACCCACCATGAATTTCTCGATGGTCATTTAATCTCTTATGGTCCCAACTAATTAATTACAGGGAAAAGAAATGAGGTGTCAATTTAAGATGAAATCAGTTCGAGCAAGCTCTCCAAATTCTACAAATCAAGTTCAAGAACTCCTTGATATGAGTATAAACTATCCAACAAATTCAAATCAAATTCAAGAACTCCTTGATACGAGTATAAACTATCTAACAAATTCAAATCAAATTCAAGAACTCCATGATATGAGTATAAACTATCAAAATGATTGAGACTCATCCTCTCACAATCATTCGAGAACAAGTCTCAAGGGGGCAATTTGTAGACACACAAAAATTCACGTCCAATTAAAATGCGCCACGTGGATCCAAATAATTAAATATCAGTTTATTTAATTTTTAGGAATTAATTTTAACAAATTCCTAAATTAAATAAATAAAATATGATATTTACAATTTTATCCAATAAAGGGTTGACATGTGGCAGGCTTACCATATATGAGAAGCATATAATCACAATTCAATGGACGAATGAGATCGCGCCACCTAAGCCTTAGATTCTCATGTTTTGCCTATAAATACAAGGCATAAGTTGAAGAAAAATAAGAAGAAAAGTGAAGTGAAGAAGGCAAATTGAAGAGCTCAAGACTTGAAGAATTCTCTCCAAGATTCAAGGCATTCCTTTGAAGATGTGAAGGCGTTCTTCGTCATCTTCAACGCGTTCTTCATCAAAGTCAAGCAAATCCTACGTTTGATTCGGAATCAAGGCTCATAGTCCCCGAAGAAACGTTAGAAGTCCTCCAAATTGTTGAAGTAAAGGATCAAAGACCAAAATCAAGAAGAACAAGAAGATCAAGCTTCAAGAACACGAAGAACAAGGTCGAAGATCTTCAAGAAATCATCCAAACATGACGTTTAATCCAAAAACAAGGCGAAAATCCTTTGGATTAATGTTATAAAGCTTCAAGATCAAATTGAAGAGGATCGACAGAACCAAATTATGTTGAAGACCTCGAAGAACACTTAAAGATCAAGTTCGAAGAGAAGAATCAAAGGAAGAATATAGATAGAATCCACAAAATGTATTTTGATCCAAATTGAGATTGAATTGTATCCAAATTTCGTGTTTATTGAATTGAATACGATTTTCGCGATTACACACACATTTTAACCATACAAGTTGTGCAAGTGTTTTGTGATATAGTTACCCTTTCTAAAGTTTGCTTGATCTGAAGACCTAAGAAGTTCATTACCAAACTCATTTCATACATCTTTGACATACTGGTGATGAACTTATGAACCAGTTTAACATGAGTTGCTCGAAAAATTAGGTTCTCCATATAGATGTGTGCTATCATAAATCCCTTCCATATACGCTTAATAAAGAGGGTTTTATCAGTATTACCTCGAGTGAAGTTGAATTCAAGGATGAATTTAGTTAGCCAGACGCACCAAGCCATTGGAGCTTGCTCTAGCCAATATAGCTCTTTCTCAAATATATAAACATTGATAGATTTGTGTTGGTCCTCAAATCCTTTAAATTGCTCTACAAAGACTTCCTCGTTTAACACTTCATTAAGAAATGCATATATGACATCAATCTGAAATAAGAAGAAATTGGAAGTGTATGCAATAAACATCACGAGTCCAATAGACTCTAACCTAGCTATTGAAGCAAATGTTTTATCAAAAGCAAAATTGTCAACTTGAGCTATAAGTCTAAATTCATTTCGTATAACACTAACATGTTTGTTAAGTTTATTTTTGAAAATCCATTCAGTATCTATTATGATTCTGTCATCTGTTCTAGGTACTAAAGTCCAAACATCATTCATAAACAGACTAAGATTCTTGTGCATAGATTTTATCCAACTCACATCACTTAGAGACTCAGTAACATTCTTAGGTCTAGTTAATGAAATATAACCACTAACATAAATGGTGTTAAACACAAAAGAGATACATACCATTCTCAATATTTCTTTGCAGCTTACTTGATATTTTTGACGAGTTTGAAATCCTTCAGAGATCTTTCCAATAACCTGGGATGCAGAGTGATTCTTTCCCATCCAGAAGGGTGATTCCCTTCTGTCAAAGTCTGACACCAAGGTTTTAGAGTTGTCCTCTTTGTTAGAGTCTGTGTCACAAACTATTAATGAAATTGATGATGATCTGACCACCAAACTGGCTGTAGTAACTAGGTCAGTTTCAATCAGTTGAGACATATATTTAGATTCTCTTTTGTCTAATATAGAACCAGCCTCATCAAAAACCACGTTCATAGATTCTTGGATAATTTGAGTATCCAAGTAGAACACCCAATAAACATTACTATTAAGGAAATATTCAAGGAAAAAATCATCATTGTATCTTAAATCAAACATTATAAGATAATCATAATTATCTAAAATATAACAAACAAAACCAAACACATGTAAATATCTAAGGTTTTTCTTATTCTTTTTCAAATATTCATACGGGTTAATTTCACTATCTTGTCTTAGATGAACTATATTCATTAAATGAAAAAATGTGCACTCAATTTTAATAAACAAACTTTCAGAATGTGACATTATCTCAACCATATTCTCTAATGTGCTATTTCTTATTTCAATAAAACTATTATGTTGGAGAGATTTAGGAGCAAAAGAATCAAGAGAGATACATTTACTTTCACAAAGGTTAGAAAACTCATCATTCACAAAATCAATTATAATCATATTTGAATGATGAACTTTTTGAAACTTTCTACACAACCTTTTAAACCAAGAAAGCATATCATATTTTACTCTTATAAATTCAACTCTAACACATCTAGAAAAGGTACAAACAACAACATATCTATTTCTATCAAAACTCTCAAAATCAATTAACTCTAACAAATTCATGTATATTAACTCAAAGAAATTAGCAGTATAAATCATGCACAACATAAAATGAGATGACCTTGTTTGCTTACCTTTCAGACAAGAGTCACAAACCTTATCACCTTTGAATGTTAGTTTAGATATTTCTTTAACACTGATATGTTTGAGTAGCTTTTGGATGTTTCCAACATTTATGTGACTGATCTTTTGGCGCCCTATGCCATCTTCATCAGGTTTGATTAAGGAGGATATTTGAACTTGATCGACCTGATAACATTTGTTAAAGGACAGAGGTCCTTGAAAAACTGATATGTTGACAGTTTCAATGTCTGTTAAATGTCTAACACACCTATTGTTAGAGTACCATGTACCTGCAACATTAGTCTTCAACAAAGTATTACCAAAATATATCTCATAATATTGACAAATACCATTAGATTGGTTAACATTGTAGAAACTCATATTAACATCAGTAACTTGTTGAGTACTCAAAAGTTTAATATGACTAAGTCTCTAACACATACAAGACTTTAACACACCTTCAGACTTTCCATTATTCAACGCAGTATTTTCCTTAAAGAAATTAATTGAAATTTTTTTGTGCTTACATAATATAGGATATGTAAGAAATGATTTGATATATCCTAAACTATCATCATGTCCTGTAGATACGATTTCATCAAGTCTAAATTTATCAAATGCTAAGTCATCCATACAAATTCTAAATCTAAACATACTTACCTCCATCTCCCTTGGTAATAGAAACACTTCTAGTGTAAGAGAAAATTTCTCCTCTTTTTTTCTTCTCAAATTCGTTGTCAACAAGGTTGAAATGATGACCAATTTGTTTAACATCTTTCTAGATATCTTTGTTACTTTCCAAACTTTGAACCCTGAAATCATTAGTATAGCAAGAAGAAATATTATTTCGCTCAACCATTTCATACCTGTGAGCACCATTCGCTGACACTAGAATGTTAGACAAAGGTGTTGAAAATTTGACATTGTTGAAGCAACAATCATCAGGAACATCATCCTCAACATGTTCCTCATCTTCACATTCCTCTATTCTCCATGGAGGCAAAAAGATATCATAGATGGGCTCTTCAATATCTGAGTCTTTCTTTGTTGAACTTGTGTCTCTAATGTCTCTTGAATGGAAGGTTAAATTCTAGCTTTTGTACTCCAGTTTTTGTTCCATCATATTTATTTCTCACATAGTCAAAAACCTGACCAATTCTTCAATCTTCAAAGTTTCAACATCTCTTGCTTCTTTGAACTCAGACACCTTGATGTTAAACTTTTCTGGCAGCAACTCCAACATCTTGCTGACTAGTCTTTCATTGCTGATTGGTTCACCTAGAGCATGAGCTTCGTTTGCCATGGACATCATTTTCTCATAAAATGATGAGATGGTCTCTCCTTCCAACATCCTCAAATTTGCAAATTTGTTGGTGAGAATTTGCATCTTTGTTCTTTTAACACTAAGAGTTCCCTCAAACTTCTCTTGAAGTATCTACCATGCTTCTCTTGCTTCTGAACACCTGGAAATGAGCCTGAAACATGCAACATCAACATAAGCAAGTACAACTTTAAATGCTCTAGTGTTGAAGTTAGAGATTTCCCTTTCACTTTGCGTCCATTGTCTTTCCGGTTTGAGTGACACCAACAACGTATCTGGATTCTTTGGATCTGGTATTGACACTTTTGGAAGTATCCATCCATGTATCACAGTAGCCCAAGCTCTTTCATCCAATGACTTGATGTACATCTTCGTTCTTGACTTCCAAAGAAAGTAGTTATTGCCATAACTATCAAGAATGAGTGGTCTACTTGCTGAATTCGATGAATCCATTGTAGTAAATTTGCACTACAGGATCTTGCTACTTAGTCCGTCAAGTAGTTGCTCTGATACCAATTGAAAGAATATAGTGCCCGAATTTACTACTTCAACATGAAAATGTTAAAGATTCACCAGAGTTTAACACTGTGATATTAGAGAACGGTGTTAAAGAGTAATGCACAACGGAATACTTTTCTGGGTAATATTTCTATTCCCCAGAGTGCCTTGCGGCAAAAAATAATTTCACTATATAAACAAAGTTTACACAGAGAATTAAATAATAAATAGCTTAGCTCCTTCTCGGTTCACTCCCTCGAAGAAACTTCGCTCTACATAGACGTTGAGACAACACCTATGGACAACGTACTAACAATCTATGCACAAGGCTGAAACTCGACTCCTCCACCGTAGGAAGCACCTTTCCGGAGATGGATTATGTTGAGAGAAAGCTGGTTGAGAGAGATTGAAAGTAGGGGCTGTAGGGTTTTTCTGTGAACCGAATCACCAAAACCAAACTGAACCGGATCGATCTATGGATATTGCCCATAATTAAAATTCTCAAAACCCTAGCATGCTCCTATGAATTTAATACGAAGAATTGTGGATTTAGGATTTACCGTAACTTCCTTCGAGTCTGAACCGATCTTTCGCGTTTGAATTCAAAATCTCAATTCAACCACGCGATCCGATTTAATCTGCGGAAACAGAAATTAGAGATCTAATTTCTAGATTAAAATCGAAAAAGAAATAGAGAAGAGAAGAAAAATCTGTTCTCCAGATTAGATCTTCAGGGTTGTGTCCCAATGCTGTTAAGATCTACTACTGGTGAGGACTCCGTAGATCTGTATTCTGAGCAGGACCAGAATCGAAATTCTCCTCCTTTCACTCCCAAAAACGGCACCCCTCTCTCTCTAGGTTTAGTGTGTTTCAACTGTGTTATGACTTATGAGAGAGAGCTGTCTATTTATAGACCTAGGGTTGGAAACCCTAATGGGCCATTTTGGGCACAATTCAGCATATTTAATTGGGCCAGTCCTGGGACCTAATGCAAATAATAAAGTGGGCCTATAAATTAATTAATTCCCTTGTCCACAACCCAGGACACAATTAATTAATTAATATTAATTCTTTTTCACCACAGAATTAATACTGACCTACCCCTTTATTACCACGTTATGAGAACGGGCTGCATTAATTGAGAATCCCCATATTTAAGGTTACCGGACATCCATTAATTAATCGGAGCCTCTGACAAGCTCTAACTACAATTAATTAATATCTTATAATTCCTGAGTAGTACCACTCAAACCTTATCACTCGTGCCTGAACTTAATCAGCCTGCAGGACTTTGGCACGATGAATGTTATTGAGCTCCTCAGGGAATGTCCCCATCCTATTACTCGGATATGGTTACCTAAACCCAGTCTCAGGCGTTACTACACGAACTGCTGTTACCCAAGATGCAGATATACGTGCACATTATTTAGGCTCTCCACCATGGCAAGTCAAAGCAACAGTCAACCCGTGCAAACCCCTGAACCTTCGTTAGGGTTTGGACTCAATCAATATAACGAGATCTTTTATTCGCTGATGTCAGACAGACGAATATATCTTACTGCGGTCCATCAATACGCCACCTCTGCGTACCAGCATGTCAAGTAACCAAGACAGACTACTTATTCAGACAATGTCGCAGCCATCCGGACAGACGTATCCTCATACGCTGTCTCGGCTGTGATCAGGTTTATGTCTCACTAGGTCAAGTGATCATACTGTCTTCTGCGATCTACAACACACCGTATGATCGTCCCTATCGGTGAGACAAGAGGATACCATTGTTCATACATGTACGATTGTTAACAGATAGGAGAAATAAACCGTTGTATACTCATTGTAATAAATGCTTTCAGTATACAAAACCCATCAATCTCCCACTTATTCTCAAAGCATAACTAAGCTATTACAGAGTATACAGTCCGTCTATCTAGTCTTCTATCACTTTAACCACTATTAGTGGTCGGCATCCACCTCAGACCCAGCTCACGAATATGTCTTTCGTAAACTTTCAGCGGCAAGCTCTTTGTAAACGTATCAGCAAGATTGTCAGCAGTGTCAATCTTCTTAATCAGCACATCGCCCCTCGATACGATTTCTCGTATGATAAGATACTTTCTCTCTATGTTTTTGCTTGCCCTGTGAGACCGCGGTTCCTTTGAGTTTGCCACTGCACCAGAGTTGTCACAATAAATTGTGATACTCCTCGGCAAATTCGGAATCACGCCCAACTCTAAAAGGTAGTTCCGGAGCTACACCCCCTCTTTCGAGGCGTCGGAGGCGGCGACATATTCCGCCTCCATGGTGGAGTCAGCAATGCATTTCTGCTTTGAGCTCCTCCAAGATACAGCTCCACCTCCCAGGGTAAACACATATCCTGAGGTCGATTTCTTCTCATCCTGGTCCCCTTGGAAATCCGAGTCTGTATAACCCACAGGGCACAAATCCTCACTTTGATAAACTAGGCAGAAATTCCTAGTTCTTTTCAAATACTTGAGGATGTGCTTTACAACAGTCCAGTGCGCCTGTCCAGGGTTAGACTGATATCTTGCTACCATGCCCACGGCATAACAGATATCTGGCCTGGTACACAACATCGCATACATGAGACTACCCACAGCTGAAGCATATGGTACAAGACTCATCTCGTCTTTCTCCCGCTGTGTCTGAGGACACTGCCCACCAGAAAGACGAACGCCATGTCTGAAAGGTAGCAAGCCTTTCTTGGCGAGTTGTATGCTGAACCGGGCTATCACAGTATCCACATAGGATGCCTGGGATAAGCTCAACATTCTTCTCTTACGATCTCGTAAGACCTTAATCCCAAGAATGTAGCCAGCTTCTCCCAGATTCTTCATTTGGAACTGTTCGGATAACCAAACCTTGATTTCGGACATCACTCCCTCGTTGTTTCAAAATAAGAGTATGTCATCAACGTATAGTGCAAGGAAGACCACGCTCCCACTGACACAAAGTCGGTAAACACAACTTCCGTTTTCCAACTGTGCAAATCCATAGGATTTAATCACATCGTTGAAACGTAAGTTCCACGACCTTGAAGCTTGCTTAAGTCCATACAAGGACTTCCTAAGCTTCCAGACAAGATGTTCTTCGCCCTTGCTTATGTAACCCTCGGGTTGCTGCATATAGATGTCTCTACCTTCTTCAAGGTAACTGTTTAGAAAAGCGGTTTTGACATCCATCTGCCAGATCTCGAGGTCCAAATGCGCAGCTATGGCAAGGAGTATCCGGATGGATTTGAGCATGGCTACGGGTGAAAAAGTTTCGTCATAGTCAATGCCCTCTTTATGACTATAACCCTTTGCCACCAGCCTGGCTTTAAAAGCCGTGATCTTTCCATCCACCCCTTTCTTTCTTTTGTATACCCATTTGCACTCTATGGCCCTAAAGCCATCCGGCAAATCAGTTTTCTGGTATACATGCATAGCAGTTATGGATTCAATCTCAGAATCCATGGCAACACGCCATTTGGCAACATCCTTGTCTTGCACTGCCTCTTCGTAAGTCAGTGGGTCAGAGTCCTCATGTCCGTCTTCCGGGCTCAAGTCCGAAGACTCGCCAACGAACATGTACCTTTCTGACTGGAAAATAACTCTCCCACTGCGACGAGGCATCGGTGTCGTGTCAGTAGTAGGTGTAGCGATTTGTGGTCCTGCACCTTGCACTGAAGAACGTGTCTGTGGTGTTGTGCCTCTCACAGGAGCACCCACATCTACACGTTCCCCTTCCCTTGGAATTGCATTCTCGTTCTCAATTTCTTGAAGAACGATATCACTCCTTGACTTGTGAATACTCACATACTCGTCCTCCAAGAATCTAGCATTGGTGCTAACAACGACTCTTTGACTCTCAGGACAGTAAAAGTAACCACCTTTCGTTTGCCTGGGATACCCTATGAACAACATTACTTTTGACGTGCTTTCTAACTTATCAGGTTCCTTCAACAGTACGTGTGCCGGACAGCCCCATACTCTAAGCTTGCACAAACTAGGTTTGCGACCAAGGAAGAGCTCAGAACGTGTCTTAGGAACTGATTTAGAAGGCACCACATTAAGCACGTAAGTTGTTGTTTCCAATGCGTAGCCCCAAAACAAAATTGGTAAGTTAGCATAACTCATCATTGATCTTACCATCTCTAGAAGAGTCTTATTTCTTATTTTAGCTACACCGTTTTGCTGGGGAGTACCCGGTGCAGTCCACTGGGATGTAATCCCATTTTCTGACAAATACTGCAGGAACTCGTTACCGAGGTATTCGCCACCGCGGTCAGATTGCAGTGACTTGATAGTTTTCCCGACCTTCTTTTCTACCTCAGCCTTGAACTCTTTGAATTTCTCAAAGCATTCAGACTTGTAGCGAAGCAGGTAAACGTATCCGTACCTTGAGTAATCGTCAATGAAAGTGACGAAGTACTCGTACCCTCCACGAGCCTGCGTGGACATCGGTCCACATAAGTCTGAATGGATCAATTCCAACACTTCCTCTGCTCGAGAGTGACTAGCCTTAAAAGGCCTAGTTGTCATCTTGCCCTCGATGCAAGATTCGCAGACTTGATAAGGTACAGCCCGGACTAAGTCCAATGTACCGTCATCTGCAAGTCAGTGAATCCGCTTCAAGCTGATGTGACCCAGTCTCAAGTGCCAGAGATATGTAAGATCCTCATCAGAAGAAGTAAGTTTTCTCTTCCTATGATTATCAATTACGGATGAATTACATGCAATACTTGCGGAAGACTTATGATTACAGTTAACAACATAGAGAGAATTATTCAGCATTCCACGATAGATAACACCGTTATTACCAATGATAGAAACACAACTATCAAAAATAACTGAATATCTATCAACATAAAGTTTGGAAACTGAAATAAGGTTTCGCCGAAAATCCGGCACATACAAAACATCTCTCAATGTTAAAACATAATCTTCAAAGTACAAGGTGAAATCTCCAATGGCAGCTGCACTCACTTGTGTTGCGTTCCCCATCGAGATGGTAACCTCGTCATTCTTCAGCACCCTCCTCGGTGTGAATCCCTACAAAATGTAACAAACATGATCAGTAGCTCCAGTATCCACTACCCACAAATGAGTAGAAAATGATGCTAAACATATTTCCGTTACAAATGCAAATGACGTACCTTGTCCCTTAGCATTCGGACAATCCACCTTTCCGCATCCAGCACACTCGTTCTTCTTTGGAGTGACCTTGGCTCTCTTCCCCTTCCTAGACTTGCTATCACTGCCTGTTTTCCTGAACTTGCTCTCAGCACCATCGTCACCAACCTTAGAGGTTGTCGAACCAGTACTAGAACCAGACAGAACAGGTTTCCGTGCTCGCATGGTAGACTGCTCCACTACAAGATCCTCAAGTAGCTCATGCAGAGCATACTCTCCCTTTGCAGCAGTAACTACCTTAAAGTCATGATAGGATTCCGGAAGAGAATTCAAGATAATATCAATCTCGCCTTGCACATTGATATTACCACCCGCACAGTAAACTGCCTCATGAGATCAATCACAGACATCATGTGTGTAGTCACTGAACTATCCTCAACCATCTTCTTGCACACAAGATTCTGCACAAGCTTACAGTTAATAGTTCGCTCCACTTTGCCAAAAGCCGTCAGAGTTCCTTCCAAAGCTCTCCAGCTCTTTCGAGGTGTTCATACTTATGCCTTAATTCTCTAGACAGGGAACCCGTGATGAGCCAGAAGGCAAACTCATCAGCATCCTCCCATCTATCATAGAATTCAAGCTCAAGTTCGCACACACCTCTTTGAGAACGCAACAGTGGATCCATGTAAAGAACATGTGCTTGATTTTTCAGATAAAGGATGTGTTTGATGCAGAAACTCCATTCATGGAAGTTTGGACCAGTTAGAGGATTGAGAGCAAGTATATGATCGACAGTAGACATAGACATATCTGAAACAATAAAGAATCTTAAATAAGAACATACATATTGAACTTCGAAAACAAATGCATTGAAAACCTTTTAATAAATCAAATAAAAATGTTTTCCACTAATTGCCCAAGAGTTCCCACCGCAAGCTACACTCGTAGACGTTTACGATGTCACCCTCAACCCGAATCGCGGGTTTTAAGCCCCAATCCATTTAATTTCACTACCATGTCACGAAGCTTTTGACACTAGAAATTAATAATTAGTGAAAACCTTAGACCAAGCCATCTCTCAAGAACAGGGATGCGATTCTTGCATTATATTCTAAAATGCTTCTAAGCAATTAACCACAAATTTAACTCCGGCCAAAAGAGACAGTTTAGCATGGCACGTAACCATACCGCACAGCCCTTAAAGCTTTTGTAATCTATAATTTAAATCAATCCTAGAATACTTGTGAAAGAGGTCTACACAAGCTACACTCGTAGACGTTTACGCAAAGCCCTCCCACTATTCACATGATTTAAATTGCTTGTCTAGAAATCCCAACAACCGTACCCATGCACCTCCGGGAACTAGCAAGCTACACTCGTAGACGTTTACTAGAACGAGAGATACACTTACAGCCTAGGACCGCTTTGTGGAGGTCTATTTATTTTAATTAAAAAATCTGCTTAGTATTTTTCCTTTAAAATGTTTCTTTATGCGCACACATAATTTCTTTGTCATTATATTTTCCAAATTTTTGCATGTAATTAAACAAGCCCAAAAATTCCCAAAATATAATCCAACAAAAGAAATTAATCACATAAGCATGCTTGAAAAGCTGTAAATAATAAAAGCGATAAATCATGCTTTTCCAATTATCTACACATGCTTAATTGCGCACATAAATAAATCACATATCATACGAGGACAATTAAGGCAAACAAAAATTTCTCGTGGCCCCAAAAATAGAAAATAATATCTATCTATTACAAATTTGAATTTTGAATTAATTTGGATAAATCCAAATCTTTTTCAAATCTTCCAAATCTTCAAGAGCCTTCAAATCTGGATACACCAAATCTTTTTGGATTTTTAGGCCTTTGTGATCTGATGATTTGCCCTAACCCTAATGCAAACCCTAGGGTTTACACAGGATTGCACAAACCACCAAAACACAAGCCACCACGACGGGACAGCAGCAGCCGACGATAGCCGAAGCCGCCGCCAGGCCGGCCACCGGCCAGCGCCTGCCGTCGCACCGTGCCGCGCCCGCGTGCGCTCCCTGCGCTGCGCGCTGTGTGTGCTGCCCGCGCGCCGCACGCCCTCGGCCGCGCGCCTGTTGTGCCGCGTGCCGTCGTCCGCCGTCGTCTCCGTCGGCCCTTCATCGGCTCCGTCTTTGTTCTTCGTCCTCGACCCGTCCAAATACAAATTTGAAAAATACAGAACAACTATTATAATTACAATTTTTCAAATCTACAATAAACACGGATTTTCTCGTGATTTTACAAAAAAAATTCAGCCCTACACGGATAAACCACCGCGGGCTGAATCAACGGGTTGCCACGAGGAACAAAAACCAAACATGCCCAAAACAATAAATTCATACATGCATATCGAATTTAATTATGAACAACAGAGCCATAAATCAGAAACCTTGCTCTGATACCAATTGTAGGGTTTTTCCGTGAACCGAATCACCAAAACCAAACTGAACCGGATCAATCTATGGATATTGATCATAATTAAAATTATCAAAACCCTAGCATGCTCCTATGAATTTAATACGAAGAATTGTGGATTTAGGGTTTACCGTAACTCCGTCGAGTCTGAACCGATCTTTCGCGTTTGAATTCCAAATCTCAATTCAATCTGCGAATACAGAAATTAGAGATCTAATTTCTAGATTAAAATCGAAAAAGAAATAGAGAAGAGAAGAAAAATATGTTCTCCAGATTAGATCTTCAGGGTTGTGTCCCAATGCTGTTCAGATCTACTACTGGTGAGGACTCCGTAGATCTGTATTCTGAGCAGGACCAGAATCGAAATTCTCCTCCTTTCACTCCCAAAAATGGCGCCCCTCTCTCTCTCTAGGTTTAGTGTGTTTCAACTGTGTTATGACTTATGAGAGAGAGCTGTATATTTATAGAACTAGAGTTGGAAACCCTAATGGGCCATTTTGGGCTCAATTCAGCATATTTAATTGGGCCAGTCCTGAGACCTAATGCAAATAATAAAGTGGGCCTATAAATTAATTAATTCCCATGTCCACAACCCAGGACACAATTAATTAATTAATATTAATTCTTTTTCACCACAGAATTAATACTGACCTACCCCTTTATTACCACGTTATGAGAACGAGCTGCATTAATTGAGAATCCCCATATTTAAGGTTACCGGACATCCATTAATTAATCGGAGCCTCGACAAGCTCTAACTACAATTAATTAATATCTTATAATTCCTGAGTAGTACCACTCAAACCTTATCACTCGTGCCTGAACTTAATCAGCCTGCAGGACTTTGGCACTATGAATGTTATTGTGCTCCTCAGGGAATGTCCCCATCCTATTACTCGAATATGGTTACCTAAACCCAGTCTCAGGCGGTACTACACGAACTGTTGTTACCCAAGATGCAGATATACGTGCACGTTACTTAGGCTCTCCACCATGGCAAGTCAAATCAACAGTCAACCCGTGCAAACCCCTGAACCTTCGTTAGGGTTTGGACTCAATCAATATAATGAGATCTTTTATTCGCTGATGTCAGACAGACGAATATATCTTACTGCGGTCCATCAATACGCCACCTCTGCGTACTAGCATGTCAAGTAACCAAGACAGACTACTTATTCCGACAATGCCGCAGCCATCCGGACAGACGTATCCTCATACGCTGTCTCGGCTGTGATCAGGTTTATGTCTCACTAGGTCAAGTGATCATACTGTCTTCTGCGATCTACAACATGCCGTATGATCGTCCCTATCGGTGAGACAAGATGATACCATTGTTCATACATGTACGATTGTTAACAGATAGGAGAAATAAATCGTTGTATACTCATTGTAACAAATGCTTTCAGTATACATAACCCATCACGAGCAAGGCAGGACCGATTAGTAGAGAATGTATCTTTGAATATTGTAATCACTCTGCTTATTTATTCAGACTTGGAGCACTCAAGATGATGTCCACTACTTCAGACGTGGACCATGATCTCCTCCCACTTCCATTTGATCCTTTGCTTTTGCTTGAATCAACCACATAACTCACGTGGGTGAATGGTTTGATTGTGGAGGTGCTCCCATATTATTTATGACCTGTAAAATAACTTAAAACTGAAGCAAAATAGTTCCCTATAAAATAGGGGTTAGTGGTTTTAATTTTGGAGAACTCTCTATTATTTAGGAACAAATAAAAATAATAATATAATGTAAAATAAGGTTAGTAATAAAGATATACATGTTCCCTAATTAATTGGAACAAAAAAAGACGTGGAAATCTAGGGTTACAACCAATCCCTAAAACTTAGGAGTTTGTTGTAACCGCTTGCAGGAAGGGTAAGATAAACAACGTAGTGTCAAAGTAATGTTCAAGTCTAACATAGCGATGTTCAAACATCTCAAAGTTGAACTTACAAAAACTTTGACACTTTCACTCTGAAACTCTAAGTGTCTAGTCTTCTTCGTCTCTTATTTATAGAACTTGGAGCACATGAGCACTTCTTCCACTACTTGGCAATGGATCGTGTCTTCTTCCACGTCTTTACCTGTTCATACAACAAAAATGAACTCCCACTAACTCACGTGGGGGTTAGATAAAGATGTAGAGGTGCTCCCTATTATTTAGGAACTAAAATAACAACCTAGAATAATAATATAAAGTATATAATTAATAAGACATAAATAATAGGCATAATATATCCGAATCCTAATAAATAGGACCAGTAAAAACGTCATTAAACAGATAAACATAAGTTTCCTAAAAGATAGGAATTAGTTGCAACAAACAGATTCGGAACTTTGACATTGAGGAGTCAAAGTTGTAAGCATATAAGGTTTGACATTAACCTGTCAATGCGAGTAAGTTTGACAACCGTGTGTCAAACTTACATATTCGCATATTCGTACTTCACAATCTTCCCCTTAAGCTTATCCGACCTGTTTTCATTACATATGGATCATCCATAACAAAATAGCATTCATTGCCATAAAAAAATATGGTGCAACCATAATAAAAGTAATAAATAATGGATCAACCATAAGCAAAAAAGGAACCATTGCATAAGCAAATTAAAATGATTACAGGGTTCGCATAATACTCCCCCTGAATTATAAAGTATTCAGTACCAAAACAAAGAAACATGAAAAACATAGCAAATTGTTTAGAAAAACATTAAAGCATAAAGCAGGAGTAGGGATCAAAGTCAAAGCAGCGCAACCAGTTTCCACCATATCTTCAGATCGACAACTCCTCCAAGGTCTCCCCCTGAATGAAAGCAGGTTGGAAAGCTTAATACAGATCCTGAAGTAGCTTTAAGGCTTGTTTGAGGAGGCTCCTGCCTTGGCGAATCTTGGAAGAGCCAGCATCCACTTCTTCATCCTCAGAAATGTCATTCGGAGCATATGGCAAGTCTTTGACCCTGGAATCACCTTTCCTAGTCAGAGATTGCTCAAAGACCAGAGGGATTGGATCAGACTGCAAATCTTCATCTAACGGAGTGACTCCTTGAGATAAAATCAGCGCATGGAGAAGGCAAGGATGCGGCAGGTAGGTGGAGTCGGCTTTGGTGACTGCACGGAAGATGTTAGTGAAAACAACTTGGCCAAAGTTGAAGGGAAGACCATAGCCCACTCTGTAGAGGAACTCGACTTGCTCCTTTGAAAGCACCGAAAGGTTTTTGTTTGGCATCCAGTTGTGAACACTGATTTTGAATAGGGCAACGTACTTCCATGTCAAAGAGGAGACAGGGAGCTTGGTCACCCATGTCTTTGTCTTTCCACCCATGAGTTCAGCAGCCATTTCATTTTCTGCAGACTTTGACAACCCTTCTATTTTGACAGACTTTAACCCCAAAAAAGTGTTAATGGTATCAGGATCAAACTTAATAATTTTCCCCCGAACAAACGACTTCCCAAAATTTGGTTTCCCAGTATGAAAGACTTCATCCTTTAACATATTGGCGAAAAATTCTAAAACCAAGACGGGCTAAAGGCAGAAAATTCAGTGACAGTGTTAAGGAGACCCCTTCTCTTAAGCAGAACATCTAACCCAAACTTAGAAAACATAGCAGAATCCATCACTTTCTCCATTTTGAACTCCCTCTTAGAATAAAGCACCTTAAGTGTTTTAGCATAGCAATGATAATACTTGACAGAGTATGACCGGCTAGCATCATAATCAGAATTATCTTCATCAGAGGAGGACTGAGTACCTTTTCCTTTTGGTGGTGTGGGCTCCATAGACTCAGATTGTTCCACCTTGGGCTTCTTGGAACGTTGGACTTCAGATCGTTCAGGAGAAACAGATTTTGCTGGACGTTTGGTTGACTTTGACACAGACTTTTTTGGCTTTGGCTTTGGTTTCTTGACCGAGGTAGCAACTTCGGACTTCTTTTTCTACTTCTCTGGTTGTTCTTCACTGGAATCAGCATGCTCCTCAGATTGTTCGGTTGCTTGAGGGTCCACCTGGAAGTCCTCATCTTCAGAATTGTCGGGATCACCGGACTCGAAGTCTGACATGGCAGTGTCAGACTTAACAGATTGCTCCGGTAGATCGTCATCATTGGTGAAGACATGAGGGGTGTCAGTCAGACTCCTTTGAAACCTCCTTAGCTTCACTTTCTTCCGGCGGGTGGCAACATGCTTTTTGTATTGCTTTTTCACAGTTTCTTCGAAGATTCTTTCGGATCTCCGTTCAGGCATCTTTCCCTCGAATTGTTGAACAGCATCAGAGATTAATTTGAGATTTCCCGATTGATCGGCGTCAATAGGAAATCCTTCTTGACCCGGTAGCGTGAAGCGGAGTGGGGGCTCATGTACAACCTCAGATAGGTTCACACCAACAGGTGCCAGAGGTAGGTCCTCAAAAGGTTTGGAGGGCTGAGCGGTTGAATCAGGTTGAAAGAAGGGTTCCTTCAAAATTCGATCGGTTTCTTCGTCAAACGCCTTGTCTGACTCCTCAATCGATGGCTCAGAAGGTGGGTTAGGATTTTCAGATTTTGATGGAGAGGAGTGAGAGGCGGCGGTAGGTTCTTTCGCAGGTGGCTCAGTAGGGTGAGAGGTTGAAGGTTCGGTGATGATTGGAGGAGTGGGTTCGGTGACAGTGGGTGGAGGTGTGATTTCAGCGGTGGTCGGAGGTGTGGTTACGGTTTCAGAGGAGAGAGGAAGTGAGGTACCTTCCATGGTTGGTTGTGAGGCGGAGGATTGAGCAGCTTTCTCCCTTTGACTATCTAGGAGGCGTTGGAGAATCTTGGCTCCGTCCGGTGAGGCAAGGGTTTTGGCAAGGAGGTCTTCTATATTATTGTCGGCCATGGTGATTTTTTTTTAGGAGTTGAGAGGTTTCAGAGAGATAGAGAGAGATGAGTGAATGGTGAGAGAGTAGTGTGAGACGTGGGAGAGAGAGTGGAGTTCAACGGTTTGTGGTGGAGGGAGTGCTTTGAGAGGCGTGAGTGATTGATGTGACAAGTAGCTGCAACAAAACACTTAAGTAGGGGGTGAGTTGTGTAATTTGTATAACAATATATTCGAAAATAAAGGGATTCAAATTTTAATCAAAGATAATGCATAAATCTAGAAAACAAACTCCTAAAACTTAGGTAAATATCAAATTAAATCAGATTCGGTTAATTTAGAATTTAAAAACCTTAAAATTCGCAACAACTAAAAACAAACTTGCAGAGAAAATCAAATTAAGCTCGAAAAGATTTAAAATATGATGACTGCTACCAAGTTTGATACTGAGGTGTCAAAGTTACAAAGTATTGATAAAAAATAATCTCATTAATCCTTCCACAAAGATTGTGTGCCTAATCACGTCCAATCTTTAGTACTAAATGAGATACAAAAGGAATAGTCCATTCATTTCACAAATAAACTTTGATTCCACATGGTCAGAGTTCTAGCAACTTTCTGTCCATAGTACTTCTAGTAAATTTGAAAAACAAATAGATCACAATCACCATGTTTTATAACTTTGAAATCTCACTCTTGTATCTCTTAGTTTTATAACATGAAAATAAATAATCGACAAAAAGAACAAACTTTAACAACACAGTGTCAAAGATTGGTGAGCAGTCACATATAGTCAAACCATTAGGCAGGGGGGTTACACATGCCTAGAGATTTTCTCAAATATGAGAATCTCTCAAAATCAAGAGCTTTAGTAAATATATCTGCTATTTGTTCTTCCGTTGAGACAAACTTTAAAGTAATTAAACCTTTTTCAACCAAATCACGTATAAAGTGGTGTCTTATGTCAATGTGCTTTGTGCGTGAGTGTTTGACAAGATTTTTAGCAATTTCTATTACACTAGCATTATCACACAAGAGAGTCAGAGTTTCAGAAGGCAAACCATAGTCTTCTAACATTTGTCTCATCCAAAGTAGTTGAGTGCACCCACTGGCTGTTGAGATATATTCAGCTTCAGCCGTGGATAGTGAGATGCAATTCTGTTTCTTGCTTGACCATGACACCAAGCTTGCACCTATCAGAAAGCCTCCACCACTTAAGCTTTTCCTATCGTCCATGTCACCTGCCCAATCTGCATCACTATATCCTGTAATGTTAGTGCCAGACTGTTTTGTATACCAAAATCCCAAATTAGGAGTGCCAGAGATGTATCGAATTATCCTTTTAACAGATTTTAAGTGTGACTCCTTAGGGTCAGACTGGTACCGAGCACATACACCAACACTAAACAAAATATCTGGTCGACTAGCAGACAAATATAAGAGACTTCCTATCATGCTACGGTAAAGAGTTGGTTCGACTTTGACACCAGAACTGTCTCTACATAATTTATCACTACTACCCATGGGAGTTTTCATATGTTTAGCACTATCTAATCCAAATCTCTTAACAATTCCTAAAGCATACTAAGACTGAGATATAAAGACTCCATCTTTACGTTGCATAATTTTTAAACCTAAAAAATAATTTAATTCGCCTACCATGCTCATTTGAAACATGTTTGACATGTTGGTGACAAACTCATCAACAAGTTTGACATCTGATGCACCAAAAACAATATCATCAACGTAAATTTGAGCAATAATAAAATCGTTATCTAAATGTTTGACAAAGAGGGTTTTACCAGCATTACCTCTTACAAACCTTAAATCCAACAGAAATTCGGTAAGCCTAGCATACCATGCGCGTGGGGCTTGCTTTGAGCCGTAGAGGGCTTTTTTAAGTTTGTAGACATGATCGGGCTTTGACAAATCCTCAAACCCTTTAGGTTGCTCAACATAAGCTTCCGCTTCCAGAATCCCATTCAGGAAGGCGCTTTTAACGTCCATTTGATAAAGAGCGAAGTCAGCAGCACACGCAATGGAGATCAAGAGATGGATTGACTCTAATCTTGCCACAGGAGCAAACGTCTCGTCAAAGTCAATGCCTTCAACTTGCGTATACCCCTGAGCAACCAATCTCGACTTGTTTCTCACGACATTGCCCTTTTCGTCAGTCTTGTTTTTGAAAATCCATTTGGTTCCAATAACATTTTTGTCATTCGGCCTTGGAACCAACTCCCAAACATCATTATACTCGAATTGACTTAGTTCCTCTTGCATGGACTTAATCCAAAATTCATCTGCAAGAGCATCTTTGACATTCTTTGGTTCAGTTAGTGATAAATAACATGCGGAGTGTAAGAGATTAAATTTTGAAGATAAACACATAGATCTGACCATTTCTCGGTAATTGAAATGATCCTTCTTCCTAGTTTGGATTCCCTCTATCAAATTTCCGATTACCTGAGATGTGGGATGATCCTTCCTTATTCTGAGAGGAGGGTCCCTTCTGTCATGGTTTGACACTGGGGTGTCAGAGTGGTCATCTGTGTCAAAGTTTGATGAAGTTTGACTCGAGGTAGACTGATCACTTGGTGATTGTTCATTGGTAGACGGTTCTTCAGAACTCTCAATTAGATGAGATGCATCTAATTCATCGATCTTCCCAATCAGAGAGCCAGCTTCGTCAAACACAACATTGACCGACTCCTGGATTATTTGAATGTCAAGGTTGTAGACTCGATAGGCTTGGCTGTTGCTAGCATACCCAAGAAATAGGGCTTTACTGCTCCTTGTGTCCAGTTTGGTAAGATAATCCCTGTCGTTTAACACAAAACACAGACACCCAAAGACATGTAAGTACTTTAGGTTAGGTTTCTTACCATTAAGAATTTCATAAGGTGTGGTCTTTGTTCCAGGTCGGAGATAGACCCTGTTGATCAGATGACACGCCGTGTTAACAGCTTTAGCCCACAACCTTTTGGAAAGGTTCTCTGAGTTTAACATAACTCGGACCATTTCCTGAAGTGTTCAGTTCTTTCTCTCCACCACTTTGTTCTGTTGTGGTGTCTTGGGTGCTGAGAACTCATGAGAGATGCCCTTTCTTTCACAAAATTGGTTGAAGCTTTCGTTTTTAAACTCTCTCTCATGGTCGGTTCGAATTCGTATGACATTGGAGTGATAGAGTTTCTTGAATTTCTTGTTTTAGCTTTTTGAAGTGATCAAAGGCTTCAGACTTTTCTCTTAGAAATTCCACCCACGTGAATCTTGAAAAGTCATCTGTACACACTAACACATATCTTTTCCGACCTATACTTTCAACTTCAATAGGTCCCATCAAATCCATGTGAAGTAATTCAAAACAAGTGTTTGTGTTAACAGAATCGGTGACAGGATGAGATGAACGAACATGTTTACCTTTAGTACATGGACCACAAACTTTGTCAGGGTTAAACTTCAGGTTTGGAACTCCCTTGACTGCATCAGCTTTAAGAAGTTTCTGAATGCAGTGTGAACTTGCATGTCCCATCTTCTGGTGCCATAGTTCAGCTTCATCAGGCTTTGACACCAGACAACTTCCTTCTTGTTCAACTTGATAGCAGTTGTCTGAGGATCGACTGCCAAACATAACACACTTGTTAGTTTTGTCTTATACCTCACAGACGTCCTTGTCGAATTTGACAACCATCCCATCATCGCACAACTGACTTATGCTGATCAGATTGGTGGTTAGACCTTCCACGTACAACACATGTTGAAGTTTTGGGAAGTCTGGCACGTTCAGGGTTCCTTTGCCTGTAATTCTTCCTTTAGCTCCTCCTCCATATGTAACAGAACCACCGCAGATTTCTGAGTAGTCTGACAGACATGATCGATCGCCTGTCATATGTCTGGAGCAGCCGCTGTCAAAGTACCATGTACCTGCAATATTAGTTTTTAACGAAGTATACACAACAAAACAATTTGAACCTGTTTTCTGGTTTTTATCTGCAATTCTTTTTCTACAGAAAGGCTTGATGTGACCTGCCTTGTTACAGTAATGACATACATACTTCTTTGACTTTTCCTTCTCGTTTGACACTCTGGTGTCAGACTCCCCCTTTGTAATTTTGATCATGTTTTGAGGATCAAATAGATTAGAACTGGGAGTCGTTTGATCTTCATACCCAAGTCCACTTTCATTAGATGTCTTAGTGGCAAGGATCTCATCAAGAGTGTCTCGTCCTCGATTGATTTTGTCAAAGACAGAATCAGCTTCCTTCAGCCTATCCTTCAGATGACTGACATCTTTGTCCCTCCGAGTGAGAAGAACTTCTAACCTCATAAGTTGTCTTCTTAAGGACTGATTCTCTTCTTTAAGCCTTTCAATTTCGTGACTTTGTTCCTCACATCTTCTATCCACAATGTTAAAGAGATCACTGACTTTCTCCATCTCTTCTGGAGAATTGACAAAGTTTCCTTCTTCCTCATTTCTTTGACCTGAAACATACTCAGACATTGACACGTCAGAGTTAGATGCATTATACCAGTTTCTGGTGTCACCACATGGTACAATAGTGAGATCACTTGCATCTTCCTTGCTTTCAGACTCTTCAGTGTTGTCTAATTCCATCAGGTCATCTTTATCAAGTTCTTCAATCCTAACATATAACACAACCTTCTCATCCTCATCCTCATCAGTGTCAGAGTCGTCACTGAGGGTGGTGTTAAAGTTTAGCTTCTTTCTTCTTAGAACAGTTGGACATTTATTAGCGAAATGACACATTCCAGAACACCCATGACACTTGACACTATCAAAAGTATAACTTTCTGAAAAAGGATTAAAACCGTTTTTGACGTATTTATCACTCTTATTTAATTCATAATAATAAACCTACACATGTCGCCCTTGATGATATAATTTAATTGAAATCCTTTTTTGTCCCATTTATTATTTGTGAATTCCCAAATAGAAAAACATATTTTATATTTTATTTGCACAATCCAAAATGAAATCAAAGTAAAATCTTCAATCAATATTAAAACAAAAATTTCAAAACCAAATTTGATGAGTTTCATATAATTTATTGAGGATTTTAATTTATTACTTTTTATTTGCATATTCCTAATATATGTATCTCTAAGATTTTAAAATGTAATTACGTAGGATTTCTACGATTTAATTTTAGATTAATGCTAAAACAATCTATATATAAATTCAAAAGTATCATGATGAAGAAGAATAATTGAGTAAATTACAATAAGAAAAAATTAATCAGTCATTGATATGCAGCGATATATTCCTTAAAAGTATGCATATTCCAACATCTATGAATATCTAAGATTTTAAAATAGAATTTATAATATTTAGTTTTAGATTATGCAGAAAAATTAAAAAGAATTATGATTGATTTGTTTTATACTTTTATATATTATCTTTGCTAATTAAATGAAAGAGTTAATAAATAATCATAACATTGATCTTTACATGATCGATTGCTAATTTTATTATACAAATTTTTATTATTTCAAATTATTAATCAAATAGATTCAAATAAACAAAATCACAAAATTAAATTGCTATTATTTTCATAAGTACTTTGCAGATAACTAATTCTTCTATTTAATAATATTTTTAATTAATTCTCTTTCCTCAAATAAATTTATACTTATACCTTTATTTATTAATTTAACAATAATCTCCAATCTAAATTATATTTATTCCCAAAATATCATAATTTAGTTTTAAATTTTTTTGAGTATAATTATAGGATGTTTCACTTATCAATTAAAGAACTAATTGATATAATTTAGTGCCCGAGTTTACCACAATGGTGTCAAAGATAAAGTAAATAAAATGTTTGACACACGAAAGTCAAAGTATAACTTTTAAAGAGTTTGACACAGCGGAAATAAATTTTTCGCAGGTCTATTTTAATCATAAACACACTGGTGCCTTATGACAAAATAGCTTCACTACGAAAATAACTTTACAAAGTGAAAACAAACAAGAAAACAATATAGAATTATTTCTTGGTTCACTTCCTTGAAGAAATTCTACGAAACAACTCAATAACCAAAAATTATGATACAACCTAGTTGCTCCTCCACCGTTGAATTCACTCTCCGAAGATAGATTCCACAGCTTGATCATAGAACTCGCAACTTCTAATTAAAGATGGTGGAAAGGATCCGATTAGAAACTCTTGCAAGATGGATTTCGAATGTGTGGCTGCCTTTCTCACGTTTTCCAGTCTTGATCACTTCATTTTATTGAGCTTAGAGCACTCAAACACGTTCTCCACTACTTTGTAGTTGATCGTGTCTTCTTCCAACTTCTTTACACGTTCTAGCTTTAAAAATTGAACTCCCACTAACTCATGTGGATGTAAATAAGTCTTGGAGGTGCTCCTCTTATTTTAGGACCTGTAAAACAATTAAAAAGTGAAGAAAAAACGTTCCCAATAAAATAGGGGTTATTATTTTAATTTTGGAGCACTCCCTTTTATTTAGGAACAAGTAAAAATAATAGAATATAACAAGATATAGTTAGTAAACATAATATATTCGAATCCTAATAAATAGGACCTGTAAAAACGTCACTAAACAGATAAATATAATATTCCTATAAAACAGGAGTTAGTTGCAACAAACAGATTCGGAACTTTGACATTGAGAAGTCAAAGTTAAGCAGATAAGGTTTGACATGTGAATGTCAAAGTTAGACAGTAAGGATAAGATTAACTTCAACCTGTCAATGCGAGGTAAGTTTGACAACCGTGTGTCAAACTTATTTATTTGCACTTCACACTAATAATTAGTTAAAGAACAATTAATGCAACTAAAATCTACCATATTATGCCTCCGGGCTTACTTTAATATATATAGATATAGATATTGAAAATTCTATACAAAACAAAAACCTAATTTATGAAGTTAGTTGCTATTGCTAAAATTATAATACAATATTTTGTTATAATATACAATATATGTAATATATCTCACTTTAATGCAAAATGTAATCATGATTCAAGATTCATTATTTTTTTTATGTATTTGAACATGATAACATTACATTATCATATGTTGTTTTTATTATGATACACTACTTATTTAAATTAATCAACTAATAGTATTGTGAGATTTCTTTTGCAATAATTTAAATGTATATTTCAAAATTTTGAGATATATTTTAATAAATAAATAAATACGTTATCTAAAATAATTTCATACAACGTATGAGTGCAAATCTAGTACTCTAATATAAAAAAATGAATAGTAAAAATGAAAGGGAGGTAAATTTTCATTTTATAATAAAACTGAAATTAAAAAACTGATTAATGAACATTATTTTCAACTCAGGACGCAGACCCGCGGAAGCCAAGTCCACGTCGATCGACGCGACCCTTTCAAGTGTGTCGATCGATGCAAAACATGCATCGATCGACGTGAATCCGAGAAATCCTAGTTCGATTCTGATTTGAAGATTTATATAGATCTAATCCTAGATACTATATGATACATCTATCACCACTATTTAAAGCCATGTAATTTCGAATTTTTAGTGTGCTTCATTCCAGATTTCAGTTTTTAGAGATTCCAAGCCATAGTTGAGTTTTATGATTGAAGACATATTTTTGTGGGAAGATTTTCAGATCCAAATTTTTATGCAATTCAGGTTCTATTTATCTTTGAAGAATTTTGCTATGAATGTGTAACTAAACATCTTTCAGATTCTAGGGTTTCGAACTGTCAAGTATGCATGTGTGATTAATTGAATTAATTTTTCCTTTCCCATCGTAGTTTGTGAATTCTGTGCTTATTCGTAATCTTGAGTTGCTGGCCACATCTTAGGATTAATTAGTTGAGAATTAGAGACGTAACTGTGATAGTTTTCAATGGAAAGAGTTTTCACAATATAAACTGATTTCTTGTCTGAAAAGAGGGAAACATATTATAGGAATAGATCCGTAGGGTTTCTGGAGTTAATTGATTAGTCTTGAAACCGACAGGAGATTGATAATTAATTAATCAACTTTGTGAATCGTCCAACAAAGAAATTCATAATACTTTTATGATGTTTCACTACGAATAGGAATTAAATTGGGAATTAATCGATTTATCCATACATGTAATACTTGATAGGTAGATATCCCTGGAATCTGTGCTTCTCATATCTAAATTCACCAGTATTTTTCTCTCTTCACCTTTGGTATTTTTAATCGAATGATCTTCGGAATTTTTGTAAACCATCAAAACCAAAATTTAATTTCCCCTAACCAGTATTTCAAGAAACTACGTTTTAGTACTTAAGGTTTTTCGTTACTTCTTTCCCCTTGGGATTCGATAATTTTATTTGCCGCTATATTATTAGCTTTGCTAAATCGCTAGTGAAATAATTTTGTGATCAAATGGGTGTGTAAATGAACCAAACTGTTCATGAGCTACTTGGATCTTGACTCGATAAAAGTTCGTTTGAGCTCGTTTAATATAACTAGTTTATTAAACGAAACAAATTTGAGCATAATAGTATTTGACTCGTGAGTTCGTGAGCAAATTCGGTAGCTAAAATGAGTAAGAAATATAAAATGATTTGTTTTATAAAAGTAATATTTTCATGATTTAAGAATAACAATTTTGATAATTCTTTCTAATAATGCGAAAACTTTGATTTTAAGCATGAATATGATATTAATTATGGAATAAATCTTTATCTTTGAAAATAATGATGAACATTTTAAATATACTCTAAATTTAGAAAGCTCATTAGGTTCGACTACGACTCGATAAAATTCGTGAACATCAAAATATTTCATAAAAATCTCGACTTGATATTAAACGAGTCAATAGCACGACACTACTTGGCTCGACTCTATTTAATTATGCCCCTAATTTTAATAGTTGTTGGTCCCGATTTTTATCTGAGTAGAATTAATATGCACAACGTAAATAAATTTGTTGTTTCGGTAAGCTTGCACTCATCGAAGCTGAAGGTGACGTGTCAGCTTGGTTTGTCAAATCCTTTAGTTTTGGTGTTAAACGTCAAGTATGCTTAAAGTCAATTTTCAGAGTATACTGCAACACTTGAGTGTTGAATTTTAAATAAAAGTAGGCTGACAGTATAAAAGAAAGCAGTAAATGACAAAGGATTTTATAGTGGTTCATACTCGAAAGGTCTTACGTCCACTCTTCAGACACTGGTCTGGTAATTCATTGAGCTTAGAACTTTTACAGGTGCTCCTACGATCTATTGCTTGCTGAAGAATGCCTCATCCTTCAGTCTATAAGTTCACTCATCTGGCCCTTGCTCGTTCTTCGCTTCTCAGCTCCTTAGAGTGTGAGCACACCACCCAACATCCTCGTCGTTGGAGTAAGGTGTTTTATAGTTCTCCCTTGAACTTTTGGCACGATAGTAGAATAGCCCGTAAGAGTCAGAGTACAAAACGTACTTCATTGTTGTAATCTTTTTTAGAGAGAAAGATTACCAAGAGATAACTCAAGAACTTAAAAGTTTTGAGCCTCGTGTTTACTGAAGTGACACACGGAGAGCTTTTAAAGCCTCGAAAGGTTTTGTAAGATTGGAAATAGGATATTGACTTCGTAAGTTCGATATTCGCTTTCTGTATTTCGAATCGTTAACATTCTTCTGTTGAAGATCCTCTTGTATTTATTGTCGGCAGGTTGAAGGTTTGAAATAAATGTACGTTAGAGACAAATTGTATGAAGTCCAATCGAATGTCTATTTTTACTACTGCACTAGGTGGATAGGTGGTGCTTTTTCCAAATATTCTGCATCTGCTCCGTCTTTTTCTAACAATGACAGTGATGATTCACCTTTGTGTCAGAACGACAGTACTGTCAGTTTGAGGAATCTTAGACCGACTGTCCTAGGTAACAGAACTTGGAGTTTCGTACTTGAAGACTTTAAGGAATCTCCAATCCTTAAAGTCTGTACTTGTCAGTAATAATCCTTCTAGTTCCTTTGTGCTGGGACCTGGACTAAGAACTTCATTCTAATTTAGTCATACTTGCAAGTCCATGCTGATGGCGTCACCCTCGAGTACATGCTTGTCCCTATGCTGATAAGTTTGGTGTACTAGGTGCGACCATACTGGCTGAACTCATACTTGCTGAAAATCCAAACTCATCAATCAGACTCATATACTTCCAAACTTGCAAGTTCGGAACTTTAGTCTGTTGAGTCTTTGCGCATTCCAGACTGATTAGTCAGTCTGATTTAGATTAACTCCAGTTTACAACTCGATATAAATCATATACAGGACTTTACATTTTTCGACTATACTAAAATTATTTAGAGATAAGCTAAAAAGATTTTTACATAATTTGACCTACCAAAATATAATAACATAATGAAATTTCTAACAAATTTTCTAACAATAGTTGAGCGATCTAATTAATCCAAATAATTTAATGTTAGTCAAGGGTTTATTAAGACTCTTATCCCTTAATTTTATGTAACAGATTTGCAAATGACGATCAAATTAATCTTCATAAAATAGAAATAATATAATTTGAATTGAAAAATAAGAATTGGAAGCAACAAAAATTGGATTTGAATAACAGTTTGGAATTTTGCAGAGCGCAACCTACCTTTTCTTTGCCCCTCTTCTCTCCCTCGCCGTCAACTGGCCTCTCTCTCTCTCTCCAATCTCGACTGGCAGTCACCGCAGCCTCTCTCGTTATCTCTTTAGTTGCAGGCAGCAATCTACTGCCGACCTCATCTCGCAGAAGATTCCGCGTCGATGCCATCCCTCTCTTCCCTTTTTCGGACCCAATTTCTTCCCCAACCAGTCAGGTATGCAACACCTTTAATTCCTACGACAAAATGGTGTCAAAACTAATGGAAAGAGGCGCTCACGAGGCGGAGAGCTCTCTTGAAACCACTCTGAGAGAGGCTTTCTGTTGTCTCGAACCTCAACTTAGGCCCCCTTTCCCCCTCACCATCCCAACTCGAGAGCAGTACTCGCAACTCAACAATGCCATTCTTTACGGCATCTTGTGCGAAGCCCATCTCTCTAAACTTCACATTAAGCATTTACACGGTGTTGTCACTGATGGTTACGAGTATTTCACTAGCATTCTTATCAAGATCGTGAATGAAGCGTATGGAAAGCTGGTTGAATCCGCGAAAAGGCAGTTGATTTGGGTTGCTTATCAGATGATTGATGTTTCACCGATTGGTTTTGATGGTTTGCTGGTGGCCCTTTTGCGGCAGATTGTTGGGGGAGATTTTGGTGAGGAGAATCTGTGGTTGTGTTTGGAGATGGTCGGCATTTTCGCGAAAAAATGGGATTCTTTGCTGGAAGAGTTCCCCTTGGTTATGACTGGGGCTTTGTATGTGTTTCTGAGGTTGTTGGCTGATCATTGCAGGGTATTTAATGTGCCAAAGATTGATTCTTTGAGGAAAATGGAGATGGATTTTTGTTTGAAGATGTTGAGAGAGAAATTCACCTTGTGTTTGAAGATTGGAAGGGATCTTGTTAGGCTTTTGCTGGACTTGGTTCATGTTCCCGAGTTTCGGGCTGTATGGAGGGACTTGTTGTACGACCCTCGCGCATTTGGAGTTGATGACTTTCTGGATATATCGAAGCTGTATAATACGCGAACTTCAAAGTGGTATTTTTCGCTTAGGGTGACTCCGCAAATGGAGTCTCAGTTGAGATTTTTGTTGACTCATGTGAGACTTGGCAACCAAAAGAGGTACCAGGTTTGGTTTGCTAAGAAGTTTCTTAGTGCACCCGAGAGAAACGGAGTATTGGTTGACTTAGTGAGATTTGTATGCTGTGCCCACCATCCGTCTAATGATATAATCCATTCCGACATTATTCCTAGATGGGCGGTAATAGGGTGGCTACTGAAGTCCTGTATGAAAAACTATGTTGAAGCAAATTCGAAGCTTGCCTTGTTTTATGATTGGCTCTTCTTCAATGAGAAGGTAGATAATGTTATGAACATTGAGCCTGCACTTTTGTTGATGGTGCATTCTGTCCCGAGATACATTGACATTACAAATTCTCTTCTCGAGTTTCTATTTATTTTGCTGGATAATTATGATCTTGAGAGGAAGGAGATTGTTCTTCGCGGAATATCAACAGCTTTCCATACACTTCTTAGAAAAGGCGTGGTTGAGTCGCTTCATGTTTTAACTAGTTGTGATATGTTGTCTCCAAATCATAAGGAAAGGCTTGTGGAATTGCTCTCTGGCTGTTCTGGCTTTGCGGAGAGTGTCATAATACCAAATTCTCACAAGATGTAACATCGAGCATGATTGGTAATTATACTACTCTTTATTGTTGTTTTCCTTAGTACTTATTGCATTTCTATGATTCCAATAGAATTTTGATGAAAAATGGTGACAGTATGTTTTAATCTCCTATAAGTTTGAACTCTTTGTTAGCTTGCAAATTTTCAATAATATCTGTGAAGTAATTATCTTTTGTGTCTTTACTAAATTAGATGTGTACCTTGCTAAGAGAAAGCACAATAGTATTGATATTGATATTGATATTGGATGCGCAAACTGCAATTCTCCATATTTTTATACGCAAAGTTACAAATTTCAGCCAAAATGATTGTTAATAATTTTTTGTTCTGTGCATCAGTTGCTCATAAGCCTGTATTTGTCCAAAAACTGTGCAAGATGATTCTTTAAGAAAGTGAAACAAAAATCAACTTAGTCTTTCTTTTGAATTCTGACCCTCAATATTTATTTATGAGCTTAGTTTAAAAAAGCATGAGGCGGTGTGAGGTGATAAGGCCAAAAAACTCGAGGCGGTGAGGCGAGATGTGGAGGCGAGCGCATCATCGAAGCGAGGTGACTACTTCCAAATTTTTTTTTATAAATTATATATACTTAATATTTATAATTTAAATGCACAATGTCAATATTATAAATATCAAATATCAAACAAAATGCATATATATCATATAAATAAACAAATTATACACCAATCGAATCCAACAAACTATATTATGTATGTAGGCTGTTGAATGAGGTAAAACATACAAAATTCATATAATAACTGTTTGCAATCAAACAAAACATGGGGCTTAATATTAGCAAGAATGCTGTGTTCGTATGTATGTAGGCTACTGAATGAGGTAATACATACCAAATTCAAACAACATTCACAAACGCAGGGCTTGAAGCTCACTGCAGCGCTTAGTTTTAAAATGTATGCATTGATGCATGCATTGGGGGTGATGCGCGCATCACATATGCCTTATTGTATCCAAACATCTAATGCACTCAAGTTCCTGATGCGGCTGATGCGAGCTGATGTGTGATGCGACGGATGCAAGTGCATCATGGCTGCGAGATGGGGAATGGAGGAAGCCATTTTTTCTTTTTCTTTTTCTTTTATCTCACAATGCATAATTAAGAAATATATGATTTTCGAAAGTGTTTTAATGTTACTTAATATTATATTTGGATAAATTACTACCTTATACTAATATTATTATAATGGTAATATAAGAACATATAAAACTCTTATTTATTTTAAAAAAATAACCAATTTACATAATTTATATGAATTTAATAATGAATGACATATCTTTTTTAAAGATATCTTCGTATATGATTTTAATGATTTCATTCTAAATAAAGTACTACTTTATACTAGTTTTATTGCATGGACTTGATGTATATTATTTTTATTTGATATATAATAAATATAATGTTGATATAAATTATACAGTTTTTATTAATGTGGTCACATCACATCCTTGATGCGCTTGCATTATCGCATCACTTTGCATCTCACATTTTAACTAAGGCAACCTCAGATATCTTCTAATTAGGGTTCAATTAAAATAATTTTATCCATTTTTTATTTCAAAATTTTAGCGCATACGTGCGGCTTAGAAGATGCGATCGCATTGCACTACCTCGCAAAGCATCATAACGCATCGAGCCACATTAATGAAACCGCTCACATCCGGCACTAAAAAGTTGTATGGCTGTATCTCAGGTGGTGGTGCGCCTCAGACGCATTTTTTTAAACGCATTAAATGAGTTTTATTAGACAAAACTATGTGGTTGGCGGTAGAGACTGCTGAATCAATCAGTGTAGGAGATTCACTTATAGAATATATTGGAGAAGTTAACTTCATAAACTTTCAAACCCAAGAATGCTTAAAAATACTCTATTCGACACATGTATGGCTTAATTATTGATGTTATGTCCATTTGTTACCATATGAATAAAAGCTCATGCTTGTGCATCTAAATGAAATTCTACTTATTGCTTAGTTGAATAAATGTATTTGCTGAGAATGCTGCATCAAAAGTTTCTTGGATGATAGTCTGAATGATTGTGGGTTTGAAGAAAGATTGTTACCTTTGAATGACAAAACAAACACAAGTAGAGTTTCAACTCATTATTTATTTTATTTTAGTCCGAAGAATTAGCCATTAGTTGGGAATCAGTATGTATGTTATTTGTAGAACAGATTTTTACCTAGTAAATAGAGTAAAAAATATTTGTATTATGTGGAGTCCATTTTATGTTAATTTGAGCTTATAGCCATCAACCATATGTTTTTATTGAAAATTAAAAGTATAGAGAATATTATTTGGAGGATTTTGATGGATGATGAATTTGGAACAACTTTGATAGCAATAGAACTTTTGGGAGGCTAATGTTTTTTTCAATTCAAATGATCACTTCATTACAAAACATGAGTACATATTTATACTACTCCAAGATAACTTCTAGAACTCTCTATATATATCTTCATTACTCTTATATTCTAATAGAATCTAGATTTCTCTACCTCTATCTACTTATGCACTAGCTTATTCTAGATTATTCTCTCTTTTTCATACAAAATATCTAGATTGTTCCAAAAATATCTAATTTATTTAATTATTAAATCAAGTTTATTATCTCTAACAGTTTTCACATTACATCAACTATATTGAAATATAGATGTTCAGCCAAGATTTGGTTATATCATGCCAATATAGTAGCTTGTAGTCCATATATGGTTTGTTTGGCTATCTTTTAAGTTTTAACAGATAACATTTTGCTTGTGGGTATTATCAACGGATGCCTTTAAGCTTTTGATGATTTATTTATCTCTTTGCCACTTTATACACATCTACAGAAATGGAAAGTCCAACTGTTGGTTTGGTTGTCTTTCCTCAGGCTGGCTTGTCAATGCTAAGGAATTGGAAAAGTTCAATTCTTTACATTTACCATTGTTGAAAAAAAAAAAAATACATGTGAGATTGGAAAACTGACTTTCATTTTTTCCACATAACTCAGGAAAATTATCAGTCATCAATTCATGCGATTTTTTAATCTTCTTTATGTGGATATCAGTTTTAAGCTTTTATCAATTACTGATGGGATTTTTCTAATAATATGTTTTCACATGCAGTAATTGATGATGTCTTGTGTGAACAAAGACATGAAAGGACGGGATGCTAAGAAGTTCTATGTGTGAAATTAGGAAGAACTTTGCTATTGATGCTACATTCAAGTTCCCCCCTTCTTCCTTGACCAGGGCAAGTCTTTGTGAAATAACGGATGAGGAGAAAAAAGAAAGTGTTTAGAGACCCTCGTGGCCCAATCTTAGACACTCTAAGATCCTTTTCCAAACTTGCTTTCGAATCAAGGTAATGGTTCTCGATAGTGCCCTTAATTGTAAACTGGAGAAGTTGAGAGTATATTTTATGATTTCTCATTATAGGTATCTACAAAGTTATTTTGTTTAAAAATTTGGGTTATATAATTTGGTTGGAAAATCTGATGTTTAAGATGAGTGAATGTGTTTGGCTTTGTTGATTACGAGTCTTTTTAATATGGAGCTTGGAGTCCTATCCAGATCATTTTCTTTAATTTGGATGTTAGTAAACTAGAATTTATATTTTAATTAACTTATAGTAATAGGGGAGTAGCAAATGTTTTTCTTATCCTTTATTCCTATTATGAACATTGAACTATTACATTTCCTCTCATGATATGTGGTGGACTTGTTCAAAACCTCAATAATGTTCAAAGATGAATTGTTGATGCTTGATGAATCATTTCCTACTCTTTTCTTGATTAGAGGTGAGAGTAGGTCATGTCGGTCTTTGGCTCGGTAGGCCTTGGCTTACTAAAAATTCAATTGTCATAGCTTGCCCTTTTAACCATTATAGGTTTTTATAGTAATAAGGCCTATTCGAGCCTATTTATTAATATAATATGTTATTTTTATTTTTAAATTATGAATATAATATTTAATAATATATATTATATATTAATATATTATGCAAATAAGTTGGCTTGTTTCGAGTTAAAAGGTCCGATTCAAAGTTTGGGCTAGCCTCTTTAATTATATAGGCTTTTCCGAGCCAGGCGTGGTCTTAGGTATAAGACTCCAGTCGGATAGTCTTATTTCCAGCACTATTCTTTGTCTTCTGATTCTGATTTGGGAGACCTAAATTAGTTAGCTCTTGCTATGAAATCTCTTTCTCTTATTGAATCATTTCAGAAGATGCTGACCAATTTTTCTGGTGGCCTTGCCTAATCAAATAACCAGGTCGAAGAGTTTTTGCGTGTAGATCGATTGAAGTTGGAGAACTACTGACCTATGACTACCGGTGCAGCATCCGTTTTTCTTTTTTCTCTTCTCTGTTCACCTCATATGCCAAATTAATGCTGCTGCTTCATATTATGATTGATTTTTTCATAACTTCTTGATTCTCCTCCATTTCCTACTTGCTGTTTGTCTGCTTGATCGTCGAGGCGATTGCTATTATAAGTATCTTGTGATTTTTATGAATAAGATGAAACTCAACCTCTGCAATCCATGTTTCTTATCCAATGAAAGAATTAGTGTTTCTACTTGAGCAGATTCTACAATTTGGACCAGAGGTTGATTGTGTTTACGTCGCTCCAAACTGCCGTATCTATCTCAGAAACAAAAGCATGGTTGCATTTGCCCCGGGGCGATTACAGGTCATCAAAAAGATGGTAAGGGAAATTATAATTTTGAGTTTATAAAAAATTTGTGATAAGCATGCATGTTAATGGAGTTGTATCCGTTCGGACACTTCATGAAGTGTCTGGAAGGATGTTGATGAAAATATGGAAGTCTCCGGAAGGAGTTGGAACAAGATATAGAAGTCTCTTGAATGAGCCAGGAGTAGAGTTAGCTAGGTTAGTTTCTTCGATAAATAGCAGTTGATTATTTGCATTTTGTAACACAATGTATCACATTAGCATATGGAATGAATTGAAATAAAACACACTTCTATACATATTCTCATCTCACCTATATTTTATCTTTTCAATATGGTATCGGAGCAGGTTCTTGCTATGGAGAGGGTGCTCAACAGATACTACTGTGTTCCAAGGGGTGTTGTAGTTGCACCAAGTATTCGGAAGGATCTGGATGAAAATATGGAAGTCGAGTTGGAACAAGATTTTATAAAATCTCCGAAATGAGCCTCAAGTAGAATTAGCTAGATTAGTTTTGTCTGTAAATAATACTTCATCATTTCATTTGTATTTTGTACCACAACATATCAAAATGAATTGAAATAAAATACACTTCTTTTTCACATTCTCTCCCATATTTTATATTTGCAAAGTTATGTTGTACTACATTCTATTGCATCACTTGAAATTGTTGTCTTACAAAGAAATATATTAATCGTTTTGATCCATTGGATTTATTCACATGTTTGAAGCTTGTGTAAAGTAAGGACCACACAATGTAGTCAAATACAGCTCGGATAACCCGATTTTTACAACTTAGGTTCCTATCTATATATATATATATATATATATACTTTTTGACCCATAACAACTACATACATAAAATTCTTTATTTCTATCTCGTATTTTATTTTATCGGTAAGACTAAAATAATAAATAGGACTAAGGTTGTTCAAGAGTATTGTGTCGGAAACTGAGTCCATCTCCCATTGAGAAAGCCTCTGCATATCTTTTCCCAGTATTTTCTATCAGGCTCTGTTTCAACCAATCTCAGCTTAGCCTCTTCTCCAAAACCTCTCTGTCAACCACAATTTTCATTTTTTTATTTATTTAATCATCATTTTAAAATTAAAAAAAAATATATAGTTTACCTCAATGGAATTGTTGATGAGAAGTCGATCAATTAAATTGTGTAGAATATCTTTTGTATATTCTGGATGCCCCTGAATTCCTAAAATGTTGTCTCCAAATGTGAACATTTCCACCCCAGTTTTTTCAGACCAAGCAAGAATCTGAGCTCCAATCGGCACCTCCCAAACCTTTATGCAAAGAAATCGAAGTCGATTATTTATTTATTCATTTCAAAACGAATAATATTAATATTAGTACCTCATCTTGATGACACTCGATAATAGAGAGAGTGGGTGGGATTTCCTCTTCTTTCCCATCACACCATCCGTAGGAGTAGAATTCCTCCGTCAGCCTCACTTTTCTAACTCCGATATCCCATCCGTCATACGATTTTGCCACTTTTCCTCCCAGAGCTCTACACATCACCTATATACCAAAAAAATAATATAAAATAAAATAAAATGGAAATAATGTGAAGATAATATACAAATAATATGTAAAAAATATACATAAATAATATATATATATATATTTATTAATAATATTTTTTGGGGTAAAGTAAAGTGTACCCGAAATTATATGCTAGATGTGCCCCTGTTTAATAATATAAATATACTAAAGGAGTAGCTCGGCTCATTTACACGAACCTGGTGTCCGAAGCAAATGCCGAGGACCTTCTTCTGCATGGCGAACAAGGTGTGCAGGAGAAGGCAGAGTTGGAGAACCCAATACTCGTTGCTGTAAGCATCGTGAGGGCTCCCGCTCACGACGAAGCCGTGGTATCTGTGGAGATCGGCCGGCTCCGGGAACTCGCCGTTGATGACGTGGAAAACGTCCCATTTCTCTCCTTGGCCGCCCAATGCCGCCGCGAAAACGTTCAGATAGCCGCCGTGGACTTTCTTGACGTAGTCGGAGTCCGTTGCTGCTTGCAGAAGTGCGAATCTTCTCTCTCCTTCGACTGTCATTTCTGTGATGATTTGGTTGAGAAATGTGCGATGGCAGATTCTAAGTGTTGGGTGAAAACGATGAAATGATGCAGGGTATATATAGGGATCATACAAAACAAATATATGAGTAGTTAAATATGGAGTTTTATTTATTGTAAAGGTTCGAGTATAGGATGCCATATTCTCTCTTTTTTTAAATTGTATATTCTAATTTAATTTTCTTACCT
>JAPKLW010000735.1:342020-373182 GCA_026898455.1 Plectranthus barbatus
AATTATCTTTCAAACAAAATCTCTATTGCATATGTTTCGATTTAAAAATCATCGTAAAAAATGAAAATTAGTGATTATATGCATAATTCTCGTAACAGTACACGAATTCTTATATAATGAATGGAGTTGCACAATATAATGCATGAAGTTATATTATATAATGCAGAATATGATAGATAAAATGCAATAACTTTTTTCCTGCAAGATCAAAAAAAAGAATTTAAAATTCATTATCTTTCCATACTGTAGATAATATCATAGTTGTTATAAAAGTTGATCATATATTATTTATTTTTAATTATATATTTTTTGTTATATTATATAAATGTATATTACTGTATTATATAATGCATGTTTGTTAGGTATATAATGAATGTTTGCTAGGTATATAATGCATGTCGAGGTCAATATATTGCATGAAGTTATATAATGAATACAATAGCACAATATAATGCTTGAAATTATAGTATATAATGCAAAATATGATAGATAAAATGCAACATGTTTTTTCAGCGGAATCATTATTCATCATTATATTTGCACTTGTTATGTATTATGTAGTAATAACGTATGTATTATAATGAAAGTAATATAATTTTCTCTAAAATAAAAGTAATATAATGTTTAATATGTATAATTCTCGTAACTAGACACGAATTCTTATATAATGAATGCAGTTGCACAATATAATTCATGAAGTTATAGTATATAATGCAGAATATGATAGATAAAATGCAACATGTTTATTTCAGCGGAATCATCATTTATCATTATATTTGCACTTGTTATTATATAGTAATGACATATGCATTATAATAAGGTAATATAATTTTTCTCTAAAATAAAAGTAATATTATATATAATAGAGGAAGTAATGCCGTATAATGCCGTATAATGATAGTAATATTGTTCTAAAATAAGAGTATTACCATATTATAATGCAGGAAGATATTTGTTAGGTATATAATGAATGTTATGTATATAATTAGGGCTGTAAGTGAGTCAAACTGTTCGTGAGCTACTCGGATCTCGACTCGATAAAAGCTCGTTCGAATTTATTTTGAGAAGCTCGTTTATTAAACGAACCAAACTTGAGCATCACAATATTCGACTCGTAAGCCCGTGAGCAAGCTCGTTAGCTAAAATTAGTAAGAAATATAAAATAATTAATTTTATAAAAGTAATATCTTTCATAATTTAAGGGTAACAAGAATGATAAATCTTTCTAATAATGATAAGATTTAGAATTTGAGCATGAATATGATATTAATTTACAGATAAATAACTTTTTCTTTCAAAATAATAATGGATATTTTAAATATATTCCATATTTAGAAAGTTCGTTTAGGCTCGATTAAAGCTCGATAAAGTTCGTGAACTTCAAAATGTTCGACAAAAAAGCTCGAAGCTCGACTCGATACTAAACGAGTCAAACTTGAGCACGACACAACTCGACTCGACTTGGTTCGATTACACCCCCTATATATAATGCATGTTTCCTAGGTATATAATGCATGTTTCTTATGCATATAATGCATATTTGTTAGATATATAATGCATGCGAGATAGAATATGCAAACAAAATCTTAAATAAGTACAAAATGACAAAAATACCCTATAATGCAAGTTTTTTTAGATAAATGGCCGAAAATTTTAGTAAAATCCTGAGCATTCATTCATCAAAATCAATGGCGAGGATTGATTCTTATTTCTTATGGTAAGAGTGGTTCTCACTGGATCACATCCACACACACACACATATATATATATATATATATATATATAATAGAATAACTAATAAATAAAATAAAAATAAAAAATGATAAAATATTTTGGCGATAATATTTTTTTTTACTAATTTGCTTTAATATACATATAAACAAATAGATAGATTAAGATACTATATTTTTTTGCCGTATTTCTATATAATTAAATTTGATGTTATATTAAGTTATATATAAAAGTAAATCTTGAAAATTGATCACGCTTTTAAATCTTCTATTTAAAAATTACTACTTATCTTGGATTATTTTATTTTGAAATAAAGAATTAAATAATTTATCTCTATATGAGATTGTATCGTAAACATTTTTTTAATTATTAAAAGTTTTACTTCAAATTTCCTTAAAACTAAATAAAAATTAAAAACAATACTAATTCTTAATAACTATTTTGCTGAATGGACTACTCTTAATAACTGTTCCCGGCTCCCGCCAATAAATGACTGCTTTGCTTTAATATATTATATAGATATAGCTAAAAGTTAGTTTGTGCTAAATAAGAATGAATCTACACCACTCATCTAAAAATATCAATGATTGAGATTAAAACTTTTTCCAGATTTCATTCTTAATTACTTTATAAATAGTGCTCAATTGCATTAAGCATGATTTATAAATCAATAAAGCATAAAATATTGAAAAAAAAATTAATTTCAATCATTAATTTTTTTTAAATAAATGATGTAAATTCATTTTATTTAACTATCTTTTAACATTTGATCCACTCCATAAATGTATAAAAATCCCTGGTAAAAAAGTAAAATAATTATTTGATTATGTTTATTATATTAATCTAGATAAACATAATCAAGCTTTTCTCACTTTTTTTTTGAAAGATTTTTTTTAAAAATTTTCTGTAAAGTAATATGTTTGAAATCGATTCTCTTTTTTGGATAACCATAAAAAATAAAAAGTAAAAACTAGAGAGTAAATCCACGTGCCTAATATGTCACTTATAATAATGCTTGTATTTGCTGTCTCGATAGATAAAATATTTGCAATGAAATTTTGCACGTTTAATTTATTTGTAATAGATATGAAAGCAACAATTCAGTATTGAGTTATGCAACGTTTCAAAAAAATAAAAAATAAAAAAATAATAATAATTACAACAATACTAATAATATTAATAACAACAATAATATAGAGACATGTCATTCAACATTAAAATTAAATTTTTTTAAAATGTAAATAAATATCAACCCTTAAATTCATAGCATCAATAGTTAAAATAAAGAATATTAATAATTAGAAAATAGTAAAGTATAATTTCTCGTTATGTTTAATTATTTTATAAGTCATGCTTAAGATCTTAAGCATGATTTATAAAGAAATTAAACATAAAATTTTGATAAAAATATTAATTTTGACCATTAATTTGAAAGATAATAATGTAAATTTATTTCTATTTAGTATTAGATCTACTCCTTATATATATACCGATATATTTTTAGTGCTTAAATAATACTCCCTCCGTCCCGGTGAAGTAGTCCCTTTTCTTTTCGGCACGGGAATTAAGGGTTGTGAGTGTAGTGGAATTAATATTTTATTGGTGAGTGTGAAAAAGGTTGCCATTTTAGGAAAATGGGACTATTCAATGGGACAAACAAAAAAGGAAAGTGAGACTACTTCAATGGGACGGAGGGAGTAATAATCATCATCATTACTATTATTATTATTATTATTATTATTATTATTATTATTATTATTATTATTTCAATATTTTGAAATAACTCGGTGGGATGAGGAGGCGCTTACGCGTAGTGTGTTAATCAATTAGTGTCTTATTTTTGTGATTTTCATTATTATTTTCCTCATGACATAGTTTTTGATAGAAATCTTCTCTCTCTTCTATAAATATATAATGGAATATCAATCTGTGCTCCCCCATTCATAGCATTGTGATGTAAGTGTCTTATCTATAACTAAAAAATCACAAGTTCCAGATATTGGATATTTGGGTTTGTTAGATTTTAATTAATACATTCTATTTAAATAAAAAAAATTACCAATCTATAAATATCATTAAAACCTATTCATATATATATATATATCATAAGATGTCTGCACGTGAATCATGATTTTGAATATACTATATATATAATGTCCTTGTCACATAATATATTTGAATTATCATATATCATGCAGCAATCATAATAGGAAGGCTACAAAAACTAGAATTGACGGAAATAGTAAGATTATATTATTTTATTATAAACAAAAGAGAATGGAAAGATATAGTGCTTGCTTGCCCTGCCCATAACAACTTACTCCAAGATTTACAAAATTACAGAAATTAATGCTTTCATATCTTTCGTATGTTTTGCCTAAGGGAAGGTCTTGGGTTAGGCGGGTCTAAACGATTTAGGCGGGTTTTATCCATTAACCAAAGTCCAAATCCATATAATATACCCTAATTGGGATTAATAAACTCTATTTGATATGGGTCAACCCATTTGGGTAAGATAAAACCCGCCTAAATCGTTTAGGCCTGCCTAGCGCAAGTTTTTGCCTTTGGGTAAACTATAATTACTTCCTTTTTTTAGGTGTAATTGGCCAATTACAGTTTACACCACATGGGCTTTTTGAGGATAAAATTCTATGAAGACCCGTGAATGTATAATAACTAAAAATTCATTTTTTTAATAAATATTAATGCACTTATTTAAACTTAAACATTTAGATATTTTTAGAGAGGCTCGAATTCATATTCTATTGGTCACATATAAAGTGTTTCACCACTATAATTAGAACGGAGAACACTAAAAATTCATTTTTAACGGGAGATTTGGAGATGTGAATTACTTGAACTTAGGAACATCACTTAATTTGTGTGTGTAAGAAGTTTTAAGAAAATATATTTTTAGTTCAACCGATATGCTTTTTAAGATGAATGAATTCAAACCATCAAAATTAACAGTTAAGACTGATATTTAACTTCATCATGTTTAACTCATTCTTAAAGATGCAATGTTTAACCTTCGTTGTTGTTAAAGTCGAAGCTATATTTAACATCATAGTGTTAGACTGTACTGCTGATTTAATCTTATCATTCCTTATTTATTCTTATTTATTTATTTTCGTGAATTCAGTTTATTCTAGGATATAAATGTATTTTATAAAGATTTGGGAGATTTGGGAACGAATATGATTTGATTTTTAGATATATTTGAATAGATCTACTTCCTAATCTTTAGAGATAGATCCATATCTTTCACAAATCTTTCACATATCTTCACCTATCTTTCTCTAGTGTGTGCAGTTGAGATATATTCCCTCCGTCCCACCTCAATTGTCCCACTTTTCTTTTTCGTCCGTCCCACCTCAATTGTCCAATTACTTAAAAAGGTAACTTTTTCACACTCAACAATAAAATATTAATTCCACTCAACTTACTTTACACTCACACTCACACTCCTTGGTTATTGTGCCCAAAATCACTGGGACAATTCAGTCGGGATGGAGGGAGTATATGAAAAGATACATATCTAGCACGAGGCTACACTCATCTACATCTATATAAAGGGTGCTGGGATGAAGATTCAAGTTGGACGACTTAGAGTATTCATCAAGATATTATCCAAGCAAGGCGTTCCAGCTTTTGATCATTGTTCTAGTGCTTTCAACTCACGAAGATATTCAAGCCGAAGAAGGATCCTACCTCCGGAGAGTGAATCCAACGGTAGAGGAGTTTTTAGAGTTGAATCGTGTGTTCGTAAGTACGCTTTTCATAGTTGTAGTCTCTACTTCTATGTAAATTCAAAGTTGTTCGAGGGAGTGAACCGAGAAGGGTTTTGGATATTTATTATTTCGATTTTGCTGAGTAAACTTCATTATTATAGTGAAATATGTTTTTGGCCGTGAGGCTCTCGCGAGTTTAGAAACTCTAGACTCGTGAAAAATAATTCTTTGTGCCTGCGTTTATTTCCGCTGCATGTTAAACTTCGTGTTAAAATTTGTCTAACAGGGCCGGCAGGTAATTGGACGGGTCGAAGTCGAAGAACGAAGACAGAGCCGACGTAGGGCCGGCAAAGCACGATGGCGGGCGTAGGCAGTGGCGCGACAGGCGCGCGGCGCGCGCAAAGCGCGCGCGGGCAGCAGCCACGGCGCGCGCGCGAGATAGGGCCGCGGGCATGGCACGACAGCAGCGAGCGGGGGCTGGCCGGTGGCGGCTTTGGCTGTCGTCGGCTGCTGCTGTCCCGTCGCGGTGGCTCAAGTTTTGGTGGTTTGTGCAATCCTATGTAAACCCTAGGGTTTGCATTAGGGTTAGGGCAAATCATCAGATCACAAAGGCCTAAATCCCAAAAGATTTGGTGGATCAAGATTTGGAGTCCCTGGAAGATTTGGGAAGATTTGAAAAAGATTTGGATTTATCCAAAATTAGATTCAAATTCAATTGTAATAGATATAATTTATTTTTTTCTATTTTTTGGGCCACGAGGAATTTTTGTTTGCCTTAATTGTCCTCGTATGATATGTGATTTATTTATGTGCGCAATTAAGCATGTGTAGATAATAGGAAAAGCATGATTTATCATTTTTATTATTTACAGCTTTCCGAGCATGCTTATGTGATTAATTTCTTGTTGGATTATATTTTGGGAATTCTTGGGCTTGTATTGTTACATGCAAAAATTTGGGAAATATAATGACAAAGAAATTATGTGTGCGCATAAAGAAACATTTTAAAAGAAAAATACTAAGCAAATTTTTTAATTAAAATCAATAAACCTCCACAAAACGGTCCTAGGCTGTAAGTGTATCTTTCGTTCTAGTAAACGTCTACGAGTGTAGCTTGCTAGCTCCTAGAAGTGCATGGGTACGGTTGTTGGGATTTCTAGACAAACAATTTAAATCATGTGAATAGTGGGAGGGTTTTGCGTAAACGTCTATGAGTGTAGCTTGCGTAGATCTCTTTCACAAGTATTCTAGGATTGATTTAAATTATAGATAACAAAAGCTTTAAGAGCTGTGCGGTATGGTTACGTGCCATGCTAAACTGTCTCTTTTGGCCGGAGTTAAATTTGTGGTTAATTGCTTAGAAGCATCTTAGAATATAATGCAAGAATTGCATCCCTGTTCTTGAGAGATGGCTTGGTCTAAGGTTTTCACTAATTATTAATTTCTAGTGTCAAAAGCATCCTGACATGGTAGTGAAATTAAATGGATTGAGGCTTAAAACCAACATTTCTGGTTGAGGGTGACATCGTAAACGTCTACGAGTGTAGCTTGCGGTGGGAACTCTTGGGCAATTAGTGGAAAACATTTGTATTTAATTTATTAAAAGGTTTTCAATGCATTTTTTCAAAGTTCTACATGTATGTTCTTATTTAAGAAGCTTTATTGTTTCAGATATGTCTATGTCTACTGTCGATCATATACTTGCTCTCAATCCTCTAACTGGTCCAAACTTTCCTGAATGGAGTTTCTGCATCAAACACATCCTTTATCTGAAAAATCAAGCACATGTTCTTTACATGGATCCACTGTTGCGCTCTCAAAGAGGAGTATGCGAGCTTGAGCTTGAATTCTATGAAAGATGGGAGGATGCTGATGAGTTTGCCTTCTGGCTCATCACAGGTTCCCTGTCTAGAGAATTAAGGCATAAGTATGAGCACATCGAAAGTGCTGGAGAGCTTTGGAAGGAACTCTCGACAGCCTTTGGCAAAGTGGAGCGAACTATTAACTGTAAGCTTGTGCACAATCTTGTGTGCAAGAAGATGGTTGAGGATAGTTCAGTGACTACGCACATGATGTCTATGATTGACCTCATGAGACAGTTTACTGTACGGGGTGGTAATATCAGTGCGCAAGGCGAGATTGATATTATCCTGAATTCTCTTCCGGAATCCTATTATGACTTTAAGGTGGTTGCTGCTGCAAAGGGAGAGTATGCTCTAAATGAGCTACTTGAGGACCTTGTAGTAGAGCAATCCACCATGCGAGCACGGAAACCTGTTCTGTTGGGAGACGAAGGAATTCGACTCCGGCCTACACATCACAGATCTGTGGAATCCTCACCAGTAGCAGATCTGAACAGCATTGGGATACAGATCCGAAGATCTGATCTGGAGAACAAGCCTTTCTTCCCTTTCTGTTTTTCTCTTCATTTTGATGAAATCAAGAAATTAGTTTTGCTAATTTCTGTTTCCGCAGATTTAATCGAATCACGTGGTTGAATTAAAGTTGGATATTCAAACGTAAAAGATCGGATCAGACTCCACGGATTAACGGTAATCTCTATATCTATGCATTAAATTCATAGGAGCATGCTAGGGTTTGATGAATTGCCTGTCGTATTCAACATCCATGATTGGTCCTGCTTATTTGGATTTGGTGATTCAGTACACGGTAAATCCCTACAATGGGTATCAGAGCCAGGTTCCTGTTTCAAGGCTCTGTTGAATGCGATTTATTCATTATGCATGTATGAATTTTATTTGTCGTGGATAGTTTTTGTTCCTCGTGGAAACCTGTCTGATTTAATCCGTGGTGGTTTATCCGTGTTTGGATTAAATATGTTTTGTAAAATCACGAGAAAATCTGTGATTAGAACAAGATGGGATGGGACGAAGAACAAGACGAAGACCAGCGGGACGAGGCTGATGCATACGACGGCCGTAGGTGGCCGCGCGCGTGCGGTCACGGTGGATCAGCGGCGGCGGGCGGCAGGCTGGGCCTGTGCGCGCGTGCGGCCACAGGCGAGCGGCGGGCGGCGCACGGCAGTCGGCTCGGCCAGCACGCACGTGCGGCCGCGGGGCCGCAACAACGGCGTGGTGACGCGTGCAGCAACGCGTGGCGCACACGGGCTGCAGGCGGTGGGCCAGCGACGGTGGCTATCGTCGACGGCTGCTGCCCCTGCAACGGTGGTTCGTGTTTTGATGGTTGGTCCAGTTCGATGTAAACCCTAGGATTTGTAGTTGAGTTGTGGGGCCAATTTTCATATCACAAAACCCTAGATGCCAAAAGATTTGGTGGTTGAAGATTTCAAGGCCCAGAAGATTTGGAGCTATCCAAAAGATTTATTTTTCAAATTTTATTAGATAGGATTTATTTTCTTATTTTGTGGGGCCACGAGGAATTTTTATTTTTCTTAATTGTCCTCGTATGATATGTGATTTATTAATTGTGCAATAAGCATGTGTAGATAATAGAAAAAACATGAAGTTACTGCTTTCATTCTTTACAGCTTTACAAGCATGCTTATGTGACTAATTTCTTGTTGGATTATATTTTGGGAATTCTTGGGCTTGTTCAATTACATGCAAAAATTTGGAAAATATAATGACAATGAAATTATCTTTGTGCACGTTTAAGAAACCTTTTGAATAAAAGTACTAAGCGGAATTTTTGAAAATCAACAGACCTCCACAAAGCGGTCCTAGGCTGTAAGTGCATCTCTCGTCTTAGTAAACGTCTACGAGTGTAGCTTGCTAATTCTCGGAGGTGCATGGGTTGCAGTTGTTAGGATTTCTAGACAAACAATTTAAATCATGTGAATAGTGGGAGGGTTTTGCGTAAACGTCTACGAGTGTAGCTTGCGTAGATCTCTTTCATAAATATTCTAGGATTAATTTAAATTTTAGATAACAAAAGCTTTAAGGGCTGTACGGTATGGTTACGTGCCATGCTAAACTGTCTCTTTTGGCTGGAGTTAGAGTTGTGGTTAATCGCTTAGAAACATCTGAGGATATAATGCAGTTGCTGCTTCCCTGTTCTTGAAAGATGGCTTGGTCTAAGTTTTATCACTAATTATTAATTTCAAGTGTCTAAAGGTTCCTGACATGGTATGAAATTAAAGAATTGGGGCTTAAAACCCACAGTTCTGGTTGAGGGTGACATCGTAAACGTCTACGAGTGTAGCTTGCGGTGGGAAATCTTGGGCTATTAGTGGAAAACATTTGTACTTGATTTATCAAGAGGTTTTTAATGCATTTGTTTTTGAAGTTCTGTATGTATGTTCTTATTTAAGATTCTTTATTGTTTCAGATATGTCTATGTCTACTGTTGATCATATTCTTGCTCTAAATCCCTTAACTGGTTCGAACATCCCTGAATGGAGTTTTTGCATCAAACACATCCTTTATCTGAAAAATCAAGCATATGTTCTTTTCATGGATCCACTAGTGCCTGGCTATGATGATGATACGATCCTCGCCGAGAACGTTTAGATCGCAGCCCAGGCACTTGGACGAACGAGCTCAGACACGACGCAGAAGCAAACTGAACACTGAAGATGGAAGGATCCAACACCTTTGGATTCGAAAACCTTCAAGTACCGTAGTCCAGAATAAATTCTCCTACGACCCAAGAAGCGATTTGACCCAACAACGAAGGATATATGTGAAGACACCACCAATGGATATGATTGTCCGATTGATTAGTCGACATAGAAATCTAAGGATGAATAGGAAACAATTTTGATTCAGTTTTTAGTTTAATAAAATCTGTGAGGTTTTCTCCTTCAATTCTGAAAGCTCAAAATTTTGAATTCCATGCAAGGCCTATATATAGGCAACTCAAACCCTAAACTAATAAGGAAATAAATTTCGAAAATTAAAGGAATAAATCCGAAATTTAATTAAAACAAGGCCTAAACATGTTGGCCCAAAATAACTAAATAAATTAAACTAAGCCCAATCATTACACATAATTAAATTAATAACTTTTGGGCTTTTGTTTAATTCTTCCAGCAACATAGAATCCTTGGAATTATTTGCAGCCCAAATGCCTTTAACCAATGAACTCAATCCAGCCCTCAAAGTCCTTGCTCGAGCTCTAGTCATCGGCCCACTCGGAATGTAGACTGGATCATCTCTCACAACTGCTACTTGGGCTCCATCAGATGAGGTTTGTGAACTTGAGCTTGAATTTTATGAAAGATGGGAGGATCTCTTGATGGCTTATGGCAATGTGGAGCGGACTATTAACTATAGACTTGTGCACGATCTTGTGTGCAAGAAAATGGCTGAGGATAGTTCGGTGACATCGCACATGATGTCTATGATTGAGCTCATGAGACAGTTCACTGTGCGGGGAGGTAATATCAGTGCGCAAGGCCAGATTGATATCATCCTGAACTCTCTTCCAGAATCTTACCATGATTTTAAGGTAGTTGCTGCTGCAAGGGGAGAGTATGCTCTGCATGAGCTACTTGAGGACCTTGTAGTGGAGCAATCTTCCATGCGAGCACAGAAACATGCTCTGACAGTTTCTAGTACCAGTTCGACAACCTCTAAGGTTGGAGATGATGGTGCTGAAAGTAAGTTCAGGAAAGCAGGTACTGAAAGCGAATCTGGGAAGGTGAAGAGAGTAAAGGTCACTTCAAGGAAAGACAGGTGTGCTGGGTGCGGAAAGGTGATTTGTCTGAATGCTAAGGGACAAGGTACGACATTTGCATTTGTAACGAAAATGTGTTTAGTATCAATTTCTACTCATTCGTGGGTAGTGGATATTGGAGCTACTGATCATGTTTGTTATATTTTGCAGGGGTTCACACCGAGAAAGGTGCTGAAGAATGACGAGGTTACCATCTCGATGGGGAACGCAACACAAGTGAGTGTAGCTGCCATTGGAGATTTCACCTTGTACATTGATGATTCTGTTTTAACTTTGAGAGATGTTTTATATGTGCCGGATTTTCAGCGGAACCTTATTCCAGTTTCCAAATTTTATGTTGATGGATATTCAGTTAATTTTTATAGTGGTGTTTCTATCATTGGTAATAACGGTGTTATCTGTCGTGGGATGCTGAATAACTCTTTCTATGTTATTAACTGTAATCATAAGTCTTCCGCAACTATTGCATGTAATTCATCTGAAATTGATAATCCTAGAGAGAGAAAACTTACTTCTTCTGATGAGGATCTTACATATCTCTGGCACTTGAGACTTGGTCACATTAACTTGAAGTGGATTCAACGACTTGCAGATTACAGTACATTGGACTTAGTCCGCCCTGTACCTTATCAAGTTTGCGAATCCTGCATCGAAGGCAAGATGTCTTCTAGGCCTTTTAAGGCTAGTCAGTCTCTAGCAGATGATTTGTTGGAATTGATCCATTCTGACTTATGTGGGCCCATGTCCACACAGTCTCATGGAGGTTATGAGTACTTCGTCACTTTTATTGACGACTACTCAAGATACGGATATGCTTATGTGCTTCGCTACAAGTCTGAATGTTTTGAGAAATTAAAAGAGTTCAAGGCTGAGGTAGAAAAGAAGGTTGGGAAAACTATCAAGTCATTGCGATCTGACCACGGTGGCGAATACCTCAGTAACGAGTTCCTGCAGTATTTGTCAGATCACGGGATTACATCCCAGTGGACTGCACCAGGTACTCCCCAGCAAAACGATGTAGCTGAAAGAAAAAATTGAACTCTTTTAGAGATGGTAAGATCAATGATGAGCTATTCAAGCTTACCCATTTCATTTTGGGGATACACATTGGAAACAATGGCTTACATATTGAATGTGGTGCCTTCTAAATCGGTTCCTAAGACACATGCTGAGCTCTTCCTTGGTCGCAAACCGAGTTTGTGCAAGTTCAGAGTATGGGGTTGTCCGGCACACGTGCTGACATAGGAACCTGATAAGTTAGAAAATAGGTCCAAAGTAATGCTGTTTATAGGATATCCCAGGCAAATGAAAGGTGGTTACTTTTACTATCCTGAGAGTCAGAGAATCGTTGTTAGCACCAACGCTAGATTCTTGGAGGATGAGTATGCGAGAAACTACAAGTCAAGGAGTGATATCGTTCTTCAAGAAATTGAAAACGAGAATGTGAATCCAAGGGAAAGGGAACGTGCAAATGTGGGTGCACCTGTGAGAGGTTCAGCACCACGGGCGCATTTTTCAGTGCAAGGTGCAGAACCACAAGTTACTGCACCTACTACTGACCAGCACCGATGCCACGTCGCAGTGGGAGAGTTATTTTCCAGCCAGAAAGGTATATGTTCGTGGGTAAGTCTTCGGACTTGAGCCCAGAAGACGGACATGAGGACTCTGACCTGCTGACTTACGAAGAGGCAGTGCAGGACAAGGATGTTGAAAAATGGCATGTCGCCATGGATTCTGAGATTGAATCCATAACTGCTATGGATGTATACTAGAATGCTGAGCTGCCGGATGGCTTTATAGCCATAGGGTGCAAGTGGGTATACAAGAGAAAGAAAGGAGCGGATGGAGAAATTACGACTTTTAAAGCCAGACTGGTGGCAAAGGGTTATAGTCAGAAAGAGGGAATAGACTATGACGAAACCTTTTTCACCCGTAGCCATGCTCAAGTCCATCCGGATACTCCTTGCCATAGTTGCGCATATGGACCTCAAAATTTGGCAGATGGATGTCAAAATCGCTTTTCTAAACAGTTACCTTGAAGAAGGTAGGGACATCTATATGCGGCAACCCGAGGGTTACATACGTAAGGGCGAAGAACATCTTGTTTGGAAGCTTAAGAAGCCCTTGTACGGACTTAAGCAAGCTTCGAGGTTGTGGAACTTATGTTTCAAAGATGTGATTAAATCCTATGGATTTTCATAGTTCGAGAACAAAAGTTGTGAGTACCGACTTTGTGTGTGGGAGCATGGTTTTCCTTGCACTATATGTGGATGACATACTCCTATTTGGAAACAACGAGGGAGTGATGTCGGAAATCAAGAGTTGGTTATCCGAACAGTTCCAAATGAAGGATTTGGGAGAAGCTTGGTACATCCTTGAGATTAAGGCCTTACTGGATCGTAAGAAAAGGATGTTAAGCTTATCCCAGGCATCCTATGTGGATACTTTGATAACCCGATTTAGCATGTAACTCGCCAAGAAAGGCTTGCTACCTTTCAGACATGGCGTTCATCTTTCTAATGGGCAGTGTCCTGAGACACATCGGGAGAAAGATGAGATGAGTCTTGTACCATACGCCTCTGCGGTGGGTAGCCTCATGTATGCAATGTTGTGTACCAGGCCAGATATCTGTTATGTCGTTGGCATGGTAATGGGATATCAGTCTAACCCTGGACAGACGCACTGGACTGCGGAAAAGCACATAATCAAGTACTTGAAGAGAACTATGAATTATTGCCGGGTTTGTCAAAGTGAGGATTTGTGCCCTGTGGGTTTTACAGATTCAGATTTCCAAGGAGACTAAGACGAGAAGAAATCGACCTCAGGATATGTGTTTACCTTGGGAGGTGGGGTTGTATCTTGGAGGAGCTCAATGTAGAAATCCATTGCTGACTCCACAATGGAGGCGGAATATGTCGCCGCCTCCGAAGCTTCGAAAGAAGGGGTATGGCTCCGGAACTACCTTTTAGAGTTGAATGTGATTTCGAGCTTGCCGAAGAGCATCAAAATCTATTGTGATAACTCTGGTGCAGTGGCGAACTCGAAGGAACCACGGACTCACAAGGCAAGCAAACACATAGAGAGAAAGTACCTAGCTGATCAAGAAGATTAACACTAGAGACAACCTAGCTGATCCATTTACAAAGAGCTTGCCACAGAAGGTTCACGAAAGACATATTCGTGAGCTGGGTTTGAGGTGGATGCCGACCACTAATAGTGGTTAACGTGATAGCCAAGGTAGATAGACGCACTGTATACTCTGTAATAGCTATTGTAATGCTTTGAGTATAAGTGGGAGATTGCTAGGTTTTGTATAACAGAATTTATTACAATGAGTATACGGTTGACTTTTCTCCTATCTGTTAAACAAACTTACATGCACGTTGAAGGGATTCGTGAACTGAATCACGAAGTCCGTTTGCCAAGGATCGTTAATTGGAATATCAAAATAAATTGCTATGCATATGAACAATCCTAGCATGCTCCTATATTATTATGCATAAGAAGGTTTATGCGGAATACCTGGATTGATGAACTCTGAAGAACGCGTGCGCGGAGATGCCCTTTGATCTTTCCCTCGCACAAAGATTTAATTCTTAACAGATTGAGGAAATAAATCTTGAGAAAATAAGATGATTATTTTCGAAAATAAGGAGAGAGAGAAGAAGAAAAATCCTCCTGATTTGATCTTCTGATCTGTATCCCAACTCGATCTGAAAATCTGGTGAAGATTATCTATTAGATCCCTTGCCCGGTTGAGAAGCAGAATTTCCTCCTCGTTCTCAGATATTAGTCGATCACCATAGCTCCCAGAACTGGTTTGCTGTGTGCAACTTATGATCTTTTGGTGTATTGAGATCTGAGGAACTGAGGCCTATTTATAGGAAATTACTGGACTCCTGTTGGGCTTGAGTTTCATGGGCCAGACCATGGACCAAAATGCAAATAGCAAATAAGGCCTATCAATTAATTAAATCCCATATTCAACCCAGAATATAATTAATTAATTAATATTGATTCATTCCACCAGAGAATCAATCCTGTCCTACCTATTTGCTACCACGTTTTGAGGTACGGGTTGCATGGGCTCGGTATATCCCCACATTTAAGGTTACAGACATTCGTTAATTAATTTAAGCTCTGACAAGCTATTTAATTAATTAACATCTTATATTCCTGAATCAATCCACTCAAACCTTTTCACTTATGCTTGAACTTAATCAGCCTGCAGGACTTAGCATAACGAACCTTTTGAGCTGTTCAGGGAATGTCACCATCCTATACTGGATGTGGTTACCTAGTTCTAGTACCAGACAGTCATACACAAACTGCTATTACCCAAGATACAGATATACAAGCTCAACTAGAGCCTTTCACTGCAACTCAAAGTAATACACAATCTGCATATACTTCTGTACCTTCATTTAGGCTTAGGATCTCGTCAAGCCATAGAGATCTAGATTCTTTTAATGTTAGATAAAAGAATCGATCTCGACTTAGGTCCTTATCAATGTGTGCCCCACACCAGTATACCAAGCCATCCAAGATAAGATGCTTATTACTGCATATGCTGTAGCCTGCACCGACAGTTTATCCTAGAACTGTCTCAGCTGTGATAACTGTTTATATCTCGCTAGGTCAAACAATCCATACGATCTTCCGTGATCTTCTACACACCGTATGATCTCCCTATCGACGAGATAAGATGATAATTGTGTTTGCGACACATGTTTGTTAATTCAGACAGGACATGAACATACAACATTTATGATTCCCAGTATATTAACCAATCGACCTTTTACATAATATACCAATCATAATGCTTTCAGTATATAAATCCATCAATCTCCCACTTATACTCAAAGCATTATACAGGTGCTTTCCAGAGTATAACGAGTCTAAACTAATCTAGCTATTACATCAAACATTCTACGTGGATAGCTTTGCTCTCAGCCCAAGGTTACGTACATGCATCTCGTAGACCTTCTGAGGCAGAGCCTTTGTGAATGGATCCGCTAGATTATTTCTTGTATCAATCTTCTCTACTAGCACATCACCCCTTGCTACAATTTCTCGTATAATATGGTACTTCTTTTCAATGTGTTTTGTTGCTCTGTGAGTTCGTGGTTCCTTTGAATTAGCCACAACTCCCGAATTATCACAATATATCGTGATTGTCTTGGGCAGCTTAGGAATCACGTCCAACTCCAGAAGGAAGTTTCGAAACCATACTGCTTCTTTCGAAGCTTCAAAAGCTGCCACATATTCTGCTTCCATGGTGGAGTCCGCAATGCACTTCTGCTTTGCACTCCTCCATGATATGGCCCCACCTCCCAATGTAAACACATAGCCAGAGGTGGACTTCTTTTCGTCTCGGTCTGCCTGGAAATCCAAATCAGTATAACCCACAGGGCACAACTCCTCACACTGATAGACGAGACAATAGTCTCTAGTCCTTTTCAAGTATTTGAGTATGTGTTTTACCGCGGTCCAATGCGCCTGTCCAGGGTTAGACTGGTATCTCGCTACCATGCCTACAACAAAGCAGATATCTGGCCTCGTACATAGCATTGCATACATGAGGCTCCCCACGGCCGATGCATACGGCACGTTCCTCATTTCATCTTTCTCCCTTTGTGTCACCGGACACTGATCCTTGGAAAGATATATGCCATGTCTGAAGGGTAACAGACCTTTCTTGGCAGTTTGCATGCTGAAACGGGCAATCACAGTAATCACATATGATCCTTGAGACAAGGTTAGCATCCTCTTATTGCGCTCTTGCAATACTTTTACCCCTAGGATGTATCCTGCCTCCCCAAGGTCCTTCATATGAAACTGCTCGGATAACCACCCCTTTATGCCCGACAATACTTCCACATTGTCGCCAAATAGGAGAATATCATCTACATAAAGTGCAAGGAACACCACGCTTCCGCTGACACATAGACGGTACACGCAACTCTCGTTTGAGCATTGTAAAAATCCATAGGATTTAATCACTTCATCAAAACGCAGATTCCATGACCGTGAAGCTTGTTTAAGTCCATACAGTGACTTCCTAAGCTTCCAGACCAAATGTTCTTCGCCCTACTGCACATAACCTTTCGGCTGTTGCATATAGATGTCCCTACCTTCTTCAAGGTACCCGTTTAGAAATGCGGTTTTGACATCCTTCTGCCAGATTTCTAGGTCCTTATGTGCTGCTATGGCTAGGAGTATACGAATGGACTTAAGCATGGCTACCGGTGAGAAGGTCTCGTCATAGTCTACACCTTCTTTCTGACTATAACCCTTTGCCACCAGCCTTGCTTTAAAAGCTGTAATATCACCATTCGCTCCTTTCTTTCTTTTGTATACCCATTTGCACCCTATGGCTCGACAGCCATCTGGCAAATCAGTTTTCTGGTATACATCCATAGCCGTAATGGATTCTATTTCAGAATCCATGGCGATGAGCCATTTGTCTGCATCTTTATCAGATACCGCCTCGTCCTATGTCCAGGGATAGGTATCATCTAGTTCGTTTTCCAGGATCAAGTCAGAAGACTCTCCTACGAACATGTACCTTTCGGGTTGGTGGACAACCCTCCCACTGCGACGAGGCATCTGAACCGTGTCAGTAGTTGGCATAGTACGCGTTGGTCCCATACCTTGCATTAGTGGCAGTGTTGGTATAGCCTCACCTGTTGTAGGTGGATTTACCATTACACTGGGCTTTCCTGATGGAATTGCTTCTTTGTCCTCATGCTCGTGGAGGACTATTTCACTCTTGGATCTGTGGTTTCTTACATATTCGTCCTCCAAGAATCTCGTGTTGGTACTGACAACGACTTTTTGATTCTCAGGATAATAGAAGTAACCACCTTTTGTTTGCCTGGGATATCCTACAAACAACATTAGCTTACACCTACTTTCTAACTTATCAGGTTCCTTTGTCAGCACATATGCTGGACAACCCCAAACCCTCACTCTGTTCAAACTTGGCTTTCACCTATACCAGAGTTCCAGAGGTGTTTTAGGAACTGATTTAGAAGGTACCAGGTTAAGCAAATAGGCCGCTGTCTCCAAGGCATATCCCCAAAACGAAATCGGCAAGCTTGCATAACTCATCATCGACCTGATCATTTCCAAGAGAGTCCTATTTCTTCTTTCCGCTACACCATTTTGTTGAGGGGTTTCTGGTGTCCACTGGGATGTAATCCCATTATCTGACAAGTACTGCAAGAACTCGTTACTGAGGTATTCTCTACCACGATCTGATCGTAGTGTCTTGATAGTCTTACCTAGCTTCTTTTCTACTTCTGTCCTAAACTCTTTGAATTTCTCAAAGCATTCAGACTTATGGCGAAGCAAATAGACATATCCGAATCTTGAGTAATCGTCAATGAAAGTGGCGAAATACTCATAACCTCCACGAGCTTGCGTGGACATTGGTCCACATAAGTCAGAGTGGATCAATTCCAACACATTCTCTGCTCGAGACTGACTTGCCTTAAAAGGCCTGGTCGTCATCTTTCCTTCTATACAGGACTCACAGATTTGATGCGGTACCACTTGGAAAGAATCCAAGAGCCCATCGCATGCTAATCTTTTAATCTTCTTTAGATTGATGTGACCTAGTCTCAAGTGCCAGAGATATGTTTGATCCTCATTAGAAGAAGACTTTCTCTTTAAATGATTATTATTATTGGATGAGTTTGCAACATTCACGGAAGATTTATGCATACAATCAATGATATAGAGAGAGTCAATCAGTTTGCCATAACAGATAACACCGTCATTACCAATGATAGAAACTCCACTATAAAAAATAACTGAATATCCATCACAAAATAATTTGGAAACTGAAATTAAGTTCCGCCGAAAAACCGGCACATATAAAACATCTCTCAAAATCAAAACATTGTTTTCAAAGCATAAAGTAAAATCTCCAATGGCTACTGCTGAGACTCGTTCTCTGCTGCCCATTGAGATGGTAATCTCGTCATGCTTCAGCTGCCTTGTCGGCCTGAACCCCTACAAAGTATAAAAAACATGGTCAGTAGCTCCAGTATCCACTACCCAAGAATGGGTAGAAACCGATGCTAAACATGTTTCCGTTATAAATGCACATGACGTACCTTGTCTACCCGTGCCAGGCACTAGACAATCTACTTCACTTCGATTGCGTTTGCATGGCCTGATGACATCTTCTGCTAAATCAGCTTCATCTGACCTTTTAAGCATTTCCTTTGCTTCAGCAACTGTCTTGTCAAAAGCTGACAAAGTTGGAGCAAATTCCAATGCCCTAAGGTCAGATTCCTCTCGCATCAGGGCTAAGAGCAACTCAGGAAGAGTAAACTCGTGCCTAGTACCGAGGGACTTGATGAAATCATCATAAGAATCAGAGAGAGAGTGCAGGACAATGTTTATTTCTGCCCGCTTGCTGACTTGTCCACCTCTCTTTCTGTACTTTCTCATAATTCTCATCATACTGATAAAGTGCAGAAGCAACGAACTCCCATCAGTCATTCTCTTGCAGATCAGGTCCTCTACAAGATTATAATTGACAGTTCGTCTCACCTTCCCATAAACCTTCACAAGGTCCCTCCATATCTCAACAGCAGATCCAAACTTCTTGTACTTGAGCTTTAATTCTCTAGACAGACTCTTCATGATGAGTTTGCGGGCAAACTCATCAGAAGCTACCCATCTGTCATAGAACACTCGCTCATAACCAGTATAGTTCCAATACTTAGGAGTTAGAGGGTCCATGTAAAGTATATGGGAATGTTTTGCAGTGCAGAGTATTTCCATGAAGCATAACTTCCACTCAGGAAAATTCGGACCAGTTAAAGGGTTTGTTATTAAGAGGTTGACAACGTGAGCAATAGATATGTCTGAAAACAATAAATTAAAAACAGAAATTAAAACATAGTCGCAAACTATTGAAACAATTAAATATTGAAACCTTATGATAAAGCAATATTAATGTTTCCTCCAATTTGCCTAAGTATTACTATTGCAAGCCACACATGTGGACGTTTACAACAAAACACTTAACTAGACTGCATCTTTCAATTCCAGTCCTTTAATTCAAATCCATGCTCGGGTTCCTTAGACAAATGGAATTAATAATTGGAGACTAACTTAAGACCATATTATCCTACTGAGCAGGGACATCACAAATGAGTTATACTCTGGATAACATCTAAGCTAGCTTACCACCAAAGCCAACCCTCCCATATAAGGATCTATTAGAACACACCCGATCCCTATAATAAGGTTGTCTCATTTAATTCAATCCCTAGAGAACTTATGAAAATTCAATACGCAAGCTACACATGTAGACGTTTAAGCATGAACTCCCACTTCTCACATGAAATAAATGTTTGTTTTAAGAAATCCTATCTATTAGAACTTATGAATAATAAATTAAGTAAGCTACACATGTAGACGTTTACCTAATAAATTACCCACTTCCAATAAAGGATCGCTTTGTGGAGGTCTTACTAAATTATGAGCTTAGTAATTTTTAGTTCATAAGGTTCAATTGCACAGATTATTTTATGTAGCTATAATTATAACTTTGCTAAAATTCTATCATGCAAGGCATGAACCCCGAATTTATAGTTATAATTAATTACATAAAATAAATAACATAGCATGCTTTAAAGCTGTAAATAAAAGCAGTAAACATGCTTCTATTATCTACAACATGCTTATATGCTGCGTGTTGTTGTGCTAGTAGCTATGAAATTTATACGCAAGTGCACGTATGTCAAACAAGTAATACAGATCTAAGTCCGGATATCGTACCCAAGAGAGTGAAAGTGAACCGTGCACATTCTATTGCTTGTAAATTAGGTGGTTTTTGTAACTTCTTCTAAACTAAATAAAAAAGAAAGCATATAAAATGAAACCAAACAGTGCCAAAACAATTAATACTATTTCTTCCCACAAGATAATCATAAACAACTAGAATATGGTTTTAAATCGATAATAAAATGCACTCGGGTTATTGACTTTTGTTTATCTCCTCTCCTATATGCTGTAGCATTGTTCATGCAATAACACTGGGTCTTGCAGCCACTCTCCTTTCTGCCTAGTCTATCATCATAGCACTAGATCTAAGTTTTTGTGCTAACCTCCATATGTCTATGGTAAGTTTTGCCTTCAAACTATTCACTTTAAAACAAAGGCTTCTACAAGTCTTAGATTCCATGTATGTCTACACTAGAACGTAAGATTGATCATAATTCCCTCATCCTAGATCTCCTCTCGGTCTCACTAGGCGAGATCTCTACCTGCCACTGTCGTGTTTAGGTAGACAAACAAACCAAAATCATACTCAAACACCAGATTTATCACAAAAACAGCCTCAACATATATTCAAGAAGACAACCAGTTAATAACCCGAGCTTAAAGAGTTTAGCTCATGCTTACAAAAGTTAAAAAGAAAATAACGTTCAAGTTCATATCTACGAACATCATCCACGATAAAATATCAAACAAGTTTTTCAAAGAAAGATAAACTATTCGTGAGTCTTGCAACTGCCACTGCTGCTTCTCACGAACTCTTCGTTCTCCCTTGCTCAAAAACCTATGCCGATCTCCTCCTTGATTGATTCTTGTTGTTTTTTTCTCTGTTGTCCTCTGTCAAAATATCTGCCCTGTCTCTTTTCAACTTCATCCAGGCCTTCCACGTGGCTCCTCTATCTGCCTCCCAACTCTGACGATTCTCCTGAGCGACACGTGTCTGCTTTTGGGACAAGATCTGAAAAGTGCAAAGATCCTGTCTGCTGTGGTCCCAGATGATCTTCATTGGAGTTTTGTCCATGTCACTCTTATGCTGCGACATCATATCATTCTTTCTTGCTTCTGTCATGCTCCAGCATAATGAGACCTGTGATACTATTCAAACAATTCCTTTTGCAAAACTCCAAGTTAACACAATTACTACAAAATAGACCCTAATTTCATATACTAACCAAATTACCTATTTTATACTATTTATCCTATAAAACAAACCTAATTTTAGTACATAATTAACTAATCTAGACACAAAATAATAACTCTTTAAGAGAGTTATCACTCCCCCAAACTTAAGATGTTGCTTGTCCCCAAGCAACAAAGACTCAAACAAAGCAAAAGGATCTCAATTTACATACTCTTGTCTTGGAGCTTTCAGTTTACACCAAAGAAATGAAGAAGAAAAATTTCATTCATAACTCCTGAGTAATCAAGCTTCAGCCACCACAATTAAGTAAGTTTAATCAAAGCAATTTAAACTAGCTTGACAATCAAAGTTGCAAAACTTTTCACCAAGATTGCTAACAAGTGCTACAAGTTTAAACTTAACTTCCATTTTCAGCTCTCATGATCATTGATGCCACTGTTTTTGACTACCCTCAAACTTCAGCGCATTCTCCACTAATAGAAATTATATCACATCACGATCAAAAGGTCTTTTGAGCTTCTAATGTAAGGCTGTGGCTACGGCGGGTACATTCTGGAAAAAGTGACAGATAGATTTGAGAGGCATGCTACAGGTCTTCCACTTAGAATTTATTCTTGAGATAGAATAAGAAGATCTACGGACTCTTTTCAAACTAAGAAGTGCTCTCTTTTTTTCTAGATGGTCATTTGTCCCATCTAATTTTTCCATTTCTCTTCTCTTTTCTCTCTTTTTTTTTTATTTTTTTATTTATATACACATGCTTCTTACAGGCTGTAGCATGGTTTATTTACAAACAAACTCGCAAGCTTCTACATAGTCAATCTATTGCATCTCTATCCTTCTCTTATTTTTCTAACTTCTAAGTGGGAGAACCTAAACAAGCCTACCTCTCAAATCAGGGTGAGTGTATGGGAAATTAGCTCACATCTTTTATGGTCAAAATCAACAAAAAGGCTCAAGGCTCAAATCTAGGTGCAAAGGTAAATGATGTACAATGAAAAGAATTTCTGCAGGCACAAAGATGAAGAGACTGCCTAAATCATTTCTTCATGTGATACTCATTCAAATTTCGCCTCAAATGGCCTAACATTTTCAGGTAGGTAGCATCTCACATGTTCTTTTCTCAGCAAAACTAAAGTACCATTTAAACTAAGCACGTAGCATATCAGGTTTTTCAAAAACCAAATAACCACAAACTTTGTTTTTCAAGCTAGCCTATCATCCTAAGATTAAACTTGAAAATCTTGGGGGCTGACTCTCAATCACTCAATCATCAATCATGAAATTTGGAGAGAAAAAGATCACTCACACACCCGCATCATTAAGCTCAAGACAAGATAATAGGCATACTACCAATACTTCATACATTCACTTAACATCAACTAGATAAACTAAATATCCATTCAAAATAAAGACACCAACTTAAACTAAACAAACTAAAAACAGCGGGTTCCAACAATCACCCAACAAATTCACACAAACACAAATTTAAACAGAGTTTTTGTTCAAAAGGGTAGAGTTTAGAGTTGACCACAGCCTCAGGTGGGCTTCTTTTTCTTCACCACAACAGACGTTCCTTTCTCAGCTTTCTTGCCTTCCACCTTCTTCACCAACTCTTCAGTCTGGAACTGCATCTCCATCATCATAGTGTGAAGGTCTTCAAATTCCTTCAGGATTTGATTGCTTTGCTCGGAGATGTCATCCAATTTACCCTGCAAAACTTGCACAGAAATTTGGTTAGCTGAAGAGGGCTCCACTCCTTCTCTTTTCTGAGAGTTCTCATGCCTTTGGCGCAGATATTCAACATTGAAGTAAGTTCTCATAGTCTTGCGCGGCTCTTCATCGTGGAAGGGAACTCCAGCTTTCTTGCACAATTCAGAAATCAAAGAAGGACAGAAAAGTGGTCCTCGTTCCTTCGTGGCGGTGTAACCAACAGCATCAACCAAAAATGGTGCGTAGCTGATCGGTTCACCCTTCAGAATGGCAGCAATCATCAGGATGCGGTCCTGACCAATGTTGGTGTTGTGGGTGGTCGGACTAATCCTGTTCTTCAAAAACTGCAGCCACAAATTTGCCTCCGAATGCAGGAACTTGGAAAGCACGTATTTGTTATCTTTCGCCTCATCATTCCAATGTGCTCCTGGGAGTCCTACCACCTTCAAGGCGTCATCTAACTGCTTCTTTGTGGGTGCAAGACAGATCTCCATGAACTCGTCGGGTTCTGGTGCATGAGTTCCAAAAACTTCATGTATAGCTTCAACATTTAATCTCACTTCCTTTCCTCGGATAATAGCCACAATCTCAGAATTTTCAGTGGATGGTTGCTCACAGTTTGCATAGAACTCTTTGACCAATGCGATGATAGGATAAGGTGGTGGTACTACAAAGTTTTCCCACCCCTGCTGCTCGATCTGCTTCATCAAATCTGGAGGTAAAACTTTCAAATTCTTGAATCCTCTTTCGGATAGCAGCTACCTTTCCATAACAAACTTCATTCTCTCCTTGTGCAACTTAGATGAGAACTTGGGAAGGTTGTCAATTTCATCCGGGGTCAGAGCCTTTCCTTCATCTACCTTTGTTTTCCCTTTCTTGATTTGTTCCCTCTTATTCATCTGCTCCTTTTTTCTGAGATTTGCTTGATGGCTCTCCTTCTTTCACTGCCACCACTTTAATCCTCCTTCCTGTCTTAGGATTTCTTGGAATATGCTCTTGCTTGCTTGCTGGAACTTCTTCTTCCCTCTTTCTTTTGTTGACTTTCTTCGGTGGTTCCTCCTCTGATTCCTCTTCTTCAGCTTCTGAGTTCTCTAACTCTTCTTCAGATTCTTGTTCACCTGACACTTGCTCCTCTGATGCAGCAGCATCACTCTCTTCTGAGTTCTGTTCATTCTCAGACTCTGCATTAGCTTCCTCACTTTCTTGGCTCGCTTCTTCCTCTTGTTCTGTATCTTCACTGTCCTAATGCTCAGACATTTCCTCCTCGACTTGCTTTTTATCCTCAATCTTTTTCTGCCTTGATTCCTTCACTGGGGTAACCGTTTTCTTGGGTTGAACTTTTGGAGTTGGTTTCTGTTGCTTCTTCTGTTTTGTGCTTGAAGAGGATGGAGTGGTCTTCTTGCTTCTTGCTGATTTTTCCTTTGCTACTTCAATCAACCGCAGTTGTTCCGCGGCATGGATCAGTTTCTTCAAACCTTCTTTCTCCCTTTTGGTTTTCTCAGATTGTGTTTCCTTCTTTGCAGCAGGTATATCTTCATCGTGCACCTCTACAGGGTTGTCTGCACTTGTCTTAGGAAGTTTTGCATTCCTTCTCGCCATAGTTGCAACTGCAGTTCGACTTGACCTTCGCACTGGCTTCTCCTGTGCCTTTCCTTTCTTTTCAGAGCTGGGGTTCGGACTTTCCACTGAACCAGGCTTCCTTTTTGCGGGTTGTTTAGTTTTCATCTCAGATATTTCTGGACTCATTCCAGATCAAACAATAAGCACGAGATATCTTTTCAAACAAAATGCGTAGAAAAATTTCTCAAATTCTAGCAAAAACAGACTATTTTGCAACAGTTCATCCAAGCAAGGAAAAATACCCTCCCCCAAACTTTATGCTTCAGTATGAATTCAGAAAGTTCGGCTCACAGATTTCAAGAAAAATAAGAGGTTTAGATAATTTCCTTTACTTGAATTAAAATTTTCAAACAGCCCTAGAGAAGAACTATCCTACCCCTTTCTGTCTCGCATGCGTAAAACATGTCACATTTTAGCCCTAACAAGACGACTACCCATCACAATGCAGTGTCCTCAAACATCAAACATGTAATTTGCAAGAAGTTTCACGCCAGAATTTTACAGAAAAACCAATATTCCCAAACAATTTTCAGAAAATTCGAACTTGAAAATTACCGTTGGCTGCATGTTTCTCCATGTTCTCTCACAAATTGCAATTTGCAGAATCAATAAATGAAATGCAAGAGACAAGATACTTACATTGACTCTTTAATCTACAGACCCTCGGCTTTTCTCGTTCAGTTTGTCGCTTTCTTCTTCCAATTACCCAAAATGGTGAAGTTTTCTTTTTCAGAGTTCTCAAATGCAGAAAAGATATATACAAAACTAGGAAACCCTTCGACTTCTTGTGAAATGACACATTATAAAATTCAAAATTTAACCACCACAAATAAACCTGCCAAAAAGTAACTCCGCCTCCGATGACATCAGCAGCAACAGTTCCTCAGCGGTTATTTGCCTTCCAAGTGTCCCTTTTCTGTAAAATTTTCTATAGTTAATTTTCTTACTCGGTGCAAAATAAATATTCACATAAAATTTTCAGATTTTTCCTAATCTGTCAAACTAAAGTTTAAAATATATTATAAGATATATGAAATTAAATCTAAATTTACTCTAACGCATGGAATTTAACTACCTAATCTATAGAAATCATGCTATTTACATGCTGTAGCAAACAAAGATAAATACTATTAAATTAATCATAAAACATAATATAAAATGCATTAAATTAAAAGTGTTACTCCCTGAACCAATTTTTATGCAATTTTGATGACATTCTTTCCAATGGTTCAGGGGCTCCAATGCTCAAGGTTCTTCAATGGGAATGGAAGCCTTTTCCCTGTCTATGCTTCCTCCATGATAATGCTTCACCCTGGCTCCATTTACTTTGAATGTTTCTCCAGTGTCCTCATTCTTCAGATCCACTGCTCCATGTGGATACACCTTAACCACTACAAAGGGTCCGGACCATCGAGATTTCAGCTTCCCTGGAAATAACTTCATCCTGGAGTTGAACAATAAAACTCTCTGTCCTTCTTCAAATTTCCTCTCAGAAATCCTGCTGTCATGCCATTTCTTAACCTTCTCTTTGTACAACTTGGCATTTTCATAAGACTGCAGCCTCAATTCATCAAGCTCATTCAGCTGCAACATTCTCTTTGCACCACTGCACTTTGGATCCAAATTCAACTTCCTTGTAGCCCAATATGCTTTATGCTCTAGCTCCAAAGGCAAATGACAAGCCTTCCCAAAAACCAGCCTGTAAGGTGACATTCCCATAGGAGTTTTATAAGCAGTCCTGTATGCCCAAAGTGAATCATCCAGGTGCTTGGACCAATCCTTCCTGGTCACATTCACTACCTTCTCAAGGACACTCTTTACTTCTCGGTTGGAAAGCTCTGCTAGCCCATTAGTTTGTGGATGATACGCCGTGGAAACTTTGTGGGTGACATTATACTTAGCCAACATTGCAGACAAACTTTTATTGATGAAGTGAGTACCTTCATCACTAATCAAAGCTCTTGGTGTGCCAAATCTGGTAAAAATGTTCTTGTGGAGGAACTTCATTACTGTAGCTGAATCATTGCGGGCACAAGCACATGCTTCCACCCATCTAGACACACAATCTACTGCCTGTAAGATATATTCATTCCCAAAAGACATTGGAAATGGACCCATAAAATCCATCCCCCACACATCAAACAATTCTACCTCAATAATGTTGTTCAATGGCATTGCATTTCTAGCAGGCAAGTTTCCAACTCTCTGACATCTATCACAATTCTTCACAAATGAGAATGAATCTTTAAAAACAGTAGGCCAAAAGAAACCTGACTGAAGAACTTTTGCAGCTGTTCTCTGTCCACCGTAATGCCCTCCATATGCTGCAGCATGGCAGTCTGCCAAAATTGCTTGCATATTTTTCTCTGGTACACACCTTCTAAAGATTTGATCTGATCCTAGTCTGTACAACATCAGATCATCCCAATAATAATACTTCGCATCATGGAGAAATCTCTTCAACTTCTGCCCCTTGACTCCATAAGGTTTCCTCCCAGTAGCCAAATAGTTAGCTATATCAGCATACCATGGAGCTTCCTCTTCACATCTCATCAGCTGCTCATCTGGAAATTTATCATTGACTTGCTCAATCTCTTCTTCTCCATTGAGATTCTCCAGCCTGGAAAGATGATCTGCTACTTGATTCTCAGTCCCTTTCTTGTATCTGATTTCAATATCAAATTCTTGCAATAGTAAAATCCACCTAATCAGCCTTGGCTTGGCATCTTTCTTGGCCATTAGATACTTGATTGCTGAGTGGTCTGTGTAAACAATTACTTTGGACCCCACCAGATATGATCTGAATTTGTCAAAAGCAAACACCACAGCTAACAGCTCTTTCTCTGTGGTTGTGTAATTCCTCTGAGCTCCATCAAGGGTTCGACTTGCATAATAGATCACCCTGAAAATTTTTTCCTTCCTCTACCCCAAATCTACTCCTAAAGCAAAATTGCTGGCATCACACATGAGTTCAAATGGAGAATTCCAGTCTGGTGGTTGCATAACTGGTGCAGAAATTAGAGCAGACTTCAGCTTCAAGAATGCTTCCATACATTGTGGAGAAAATTCAAATTTCCTGTCCTTTTCAAGTAGCTCAGACAGGGGCTTTGCAATCTTAGAGAAGTCTTTAATGAATCTTCGATAAAATCCCGCATGCCCCAGAAAACTCCTAATTGCTCTGACTGAACTTGGTACTGCATCTTTTCAATCACCTCAATTTTGGCTGGATCAACTTCCATCCCAGCTTTTGATATCTTATGCCCCAGGACTACTCCTTGTTGCACCATAAAACAACACTTCTCCCAATTTAGCACCAACTGTGATTTCTCACACAATTGTAAAACCTTTTCCAAATTTACCAGACATGCTTCAAAATCTTCCCCAAATACAGAAAAGTCATCCATAAAAATTTCCAATCCGTTATCTATCATCTCAGAGAAAATAGCAATCATACAACGCTGAAATGTTGTTGGAGCATTGCATAACCCGAAAGGCATCCTCCTAAAAGTAAATGTTCCATAAGGACAGGTAAATGTGGTTAATCCTTGATGCTCTGGAGCTATTGCTATTTGATGATATCCTGAATATCCATCCAAGAAACAGTAGAATTCCTGTCCAGCTAGCTTGTCCAGCATCTGATCTACAAATGGTAAAGGAAAGTGATCCTTCTTTGTTGCATCATTCAACTTCCTGTAGTCAATGCAAATTCTCCATCCGGTGACTGTTCTTGTAGTGATCATCTCATTGTTCTCATTCAGAACCACTGTGACTCCACCCTTCTTGGGAACACATTGCACAGGGCTCACCCAAGAACTATCAGAAATGGGAAATATAATCCCTGCATCCAGCCATTTGATCACTTCTTTCTTCACTACATCCTTCATATTTGGATTTAACCTCCTCTGTGGCTGAATAGAATTTTTGCTTCCTTCCTCTATCAGAATCTTATGCATACAGATTGTAGGACTTATCCCCTTGATGTCAGATATAGTCCATCCTATTGCTCGCTTGTGCCTTTTCAGTAATTCCAACAGACTTTGCTCATTTTCTTCCTTCAAATTTGCTTCTATGATCACAGGTAATGTATCTAATTCACCCAAGTAAGCATATTTCAAGTGAGCAGGTAGAGGTTTCAGGGTTAATTCTGGGGGTTCCTCCATAGAAGACTTGGTTCCTTTTATTTCTCTAGACAACAGATCCAATGGCTCAAATGGTTGCCTAACTCCCCCAAACTTTTGCCCTTGCTCTACCCATGCTGCAGCTTCACTGGGTAGTTCCTCAGCATCATCTCCTTTCCCAGAATGGTTTTCTTCAAAATATTCTTCGATTACTGACTCCAATATGTCCATAGAAAAACATTCCTCAGGGTCATCATGGACCTTCATAGCATTAAACAAGTTAAAAGTAGCTTGCTCATCTTGTACTCTCATAATCAGCTCTCCTTTCTCTACATCAATCAGCGTCCTCCCTGTAGCAAGGAATGGTCTTCCCAAAATGATTGGTACTTCCCTATCTGCTTCATAATCCAGAATAATAAAATCTGCAGGGAAGATGAACTTATCCACTCTCACAAGCACATCTTCAATCTTCCCTTTAGGATGTACAGTGGATCTATCTGCCAATTGAAGAGAAATGGTAGTAGGTCTAGCTCCCCCAATGCCTAACTTCTTAAAGATTGACAGTGGCATTAAGTTCACACTTGCTCCCAGATCACATAGAGCTCTACCCACATCTCGACCTACAATAGAACAAGGAATGGTGAAACTTCCTGGATCCTTCAACTTGGCTGTAATCTGTCTCCTCAGAGGTCCACCTACTTCCTCAAACAATGATACAGTCTCTAATTCCTTTAGTCTCTTCTTCTTTGACAAAATATCCTTCAAAAACTTCACATAAGTAGGCATCTGTTCGAGAGCTTCCACTAATGGTACGTTGATGTGAATCTGCTTTAGCATCTCAAGAAACTTCTTAAACTGCTCCTCTTCCTTTTGCTTCTTGAATCTGGTTGGGTATGGTGGTGGTGGTGCATAATCATATTCCTCCAATCCAGATTTCCTCTTAGCCTTAGAAATATTTCCTTCAGGCATCTCTGCAGGTCTCTCCACAGAATCTTCCTCTGCTCTCAAATCAGGTAACTCAACTTCCTTTTCCGGCAACTTTTCTTTCTGTGAATTCTCCTTAGTTATTGTGGTTCACGATGATGATCCCTCACATGCTTCCAAGTTAATGGCCTTCCTATCTTCAAATTGTTTTCCACTTCGAAGTGTGACAACCTTGCATTGTTCCTTTCCGTTCATAGGATTCTCAGTGTTAGTGGGCAATGCTCCCGGTGGCCTGCTTCTCAGCTCCTTTGCTAACTGCCCCATTTGCATTTCCAGACTCCTTAAAGAGGATGCTTGACTCTGAATAAGAGAATCTTGGTTTTTCAGTCGCACTTCATTTTGAGTCATGAATTCCTTCATCATTTCCTCCATAGTTTTCTCTTGCTTCGGAGGTGGAGCTTCTAGACTCTGTTGTTGACTATAACCTCCTTTGTTATAATGCTGCTCCCTTCCTGCAGCATTTTGATTTCCTTGTCCAGACCAGGAAAAGTTTGGATGGTTCCTCCAGCCAGCATTGTATGTATTTGAATATGGATTGTTATTCTGATGATGATAATTTCTGTTTCCCACATAGCAAACCGATGTTGGATTTGATGGGCATTCTTCAAACTGGTGACCTGTAGGGTTTGAGTCTACGACGGGCAATATTAATTGCCATTAAACTT
>JAPKLW010000736.1:4758-45560 GCA_026898455.1 Plectranthus barbatus
CTCATTCAATTCATATTCCAAAAACAGTACAAATTACGCACATATCACCAAGAATCACCCATTCATATAAATTATGCAATCAAAATAGATCTTTATTGTTAATTATTGAGGAGGAACCTCACCGGAAAGTGTTTGCACTCATCGCTCAAAGAGTAAAGGGTTCTGTTTTCACTCACCCAAGATTGCAGATTATTTCACCATAAGTTTGACAGATTTCTCATCTCTCCACTGCTTGTTAGTGTGGATTTTCAGGGAATCAATTAGGTCTTATTTTGTTTGTAATGTGGCTTACCTAAAAGGTGGGATAAATTTGGCTAAGTGACTAAAATGCCTACAATTCTTCCCCAACAAACCAAACATATCATAACCACAACACATCCTCATTCCTTCTAGTCTTTACAAAATTTTCTAGGGTTTCTTACTCATTATTTTTTTTTTCTTTTCTTTTCAATAGTGAACTACGATCTTCAAACTCATAAATTCTTTCTTTTATTTCTTTTTCACTCAATGTTCACTTCTCTCTCTTTTTTTTTCTTTTTCATGGAAACCCATATTCTTTCTTCCAGGACTCAAACTCATATCTCTCATTAAACACCTTCCAAATATTTCACTATTTTCACTTCCTCAACCCTTCTAATCAAAGAAATTTTCATTCTAGACTCAAAGGGGTTACAAGTGGAAAATTCAGGTTAGTGTATAGGAGATGGCTATGAAAGAACTTGCCTAAAATCATATTCACCCTATTACCACACTTAATGCAATCTTAAGAGAGAAATAAGTCAAATTCTAGGAAATAAATCATTAATCCTGACACTCAACAAAAGAAAGATAGGCACAAACTTTCTCAGGGCTGAATTTTGTTCTCCTAAAAAATTATCCAACATTAATCAGTTTTCATGCAATAATTTATACTTCAAAGATCAACTTATCAAATAAAAAGACTCCTATCATTGGCTACTCTATCACATAGATTATCATGCTTATTTCACAAATATCTCAAGTCCTAATCAACAATCACAATTTCTAGGAGAAGACAAATCATATTTTCAATACCAACACAATCCAAAGTTCCGACTGCCCTATGTTCAAAAGCTCCTAAATAATTGTCTAGACTTTCCTATCATAGTAAATACCACAAATCAAAATTCAATGTAGTACTAGTTCTGAAGAAAAAATCCTTGCAGAGATCAACTATTCACACTGAAGCAAAAGAACAAGGATGGTGATGGTTTGAAAACAAAACACAAAAGAAACAAAAACATAAAAATAAAAAGAAAGTAGTGAATGGAATACAAACAAACAAACAAAAACGTTTCCCTTTTCCAATCATCATCCCCCCAAACTTGTTTCACTCCGAGGAGTGGACAAGTTTGCAAGTTAGATAGGAAAAGAGAAACGGTACCCCACTCATCCACCGGGGCGTCATCCATCGCAGTATCCGGGGCGGCATCATCGGCAAGTAACCGCCTGCAGGTCCGACGCTCACGCTGGCGGCGGACGTAGGTGGAGTCCGGCTCGGTGCTCTGGAGCAGTCTCTGCATCTGATCCTCGAGTGTGTCAATCCTCGTGGTCACGTGCTGGCGAAACTGGCCCTGAAGCTCCCGCTCCGTCGCCTGCAAGGCTGCCTGCTGCTGCATGTAGAGGTAGAGGGTCGCCAAGTCAATGCTGGAAGAGGAAGACTCTCCGGGGTAGTGACTGGACGATGCCCCACCTGTCTATCTGGGCGCTGCACCCTCAACTCCTACGTGCTGCTGTACGTGCGCATCATCCCCCATCCCCTGCTGTGATGGGATATCAGACTGTCCCTGCCCAGCCTGTGCCTCCAGTCGGTGAATGACTCTGGACGTGCCTGCTCCTCCTCGAGCTCCAACCATGGTCGCCAAGTGGGCGGGGGAACTCATCAGCCAATTATCTCGGAAGTGATAATCGGTGACTCGGGTGAGGGCCGGCTGCGGCAACGGGAACTTGTCCCCGTTTGACATCTTCAAGAGTCATCCGCCCTCGCGGGGTAGAAGAACCTGCATTCGAACTAAAAGCTCGGTGCCCAAACCCTTCTAGTCCTGAAGTATCTCGAGGTCGGACAAGTCGATCCCCAGATGCTCGGCAATCGGGGTGATCAATCCCCCACTCCAAATGTTACCCTTAGTGGCCTTGAGCTGGTGCCTCCAGTGGTCCATAATGAGGGCGGCGAAGCTGAAGTGGTCTCCAGTGAGGAAGCAGGATAAGGCGTAGAGCTCCCCCACTCTCACCTTGGTACTCTCGTGCCGTCCTGAGATGGACACCCCCATGCATCGCTGAAGGTAGCGAAACACGGGGTTGTCGATGGAAGATGCTTTCAGGTTGCCGACGTCGAAGAGGTTTGGATCAACTGGGGCATCGGCTACAATCAGCCTCCAAAACTCGACATTGTTGAAACGCGCCGTAGGGGTGCCAGTGCCGTCAGTTGGGACCCCACATATCTCGTCAAGGACATTCCTCGAAAGAATGTGGGTCTCATTGTTCAGCTGGAAACTGATGGAGGTAGGCTCGGACTCTGGCTGGACCTCGAACACCTCTAGGGTCGCAAAAACTCCAGCACGAGCGATGGGTAAGTCGGCCATCGTCGTGTCATCCAGGTCCTCCATCCAACCCTGTCCAGCATGGTCAGAACATCCTCCCGGATGCCGAGTTTCTTCATCGTCCTTGAGCAGGGGTACAACGTCTGCTTGATGGTGTACTTCCTTCCCCCAAACCTATGATAGCGCTCCACGGCCTCTTGGGTGGTGAAGGTCGGTTCATCAGTCATTTTTGCTGCAAGGGTAGTTAAGGAATTGTTTAGCAAAATATCCAACAATCAAACAATTCCCAAGCACAAAATTATCGAACAAAGATCGCAATTAAGCCCAACGTGCTTCTACGTACCCATGCAAAATTGAATACACATTCACGCAATTCACATCCCAAACACCCAATGTACATCCCCAATTCGACAATTATCCTTAAAAACGTAAATTCAAAAATTCCTCCAATTTAAGGATTCCCCCAAAACTAGCTATCATCAAAATTGGGCAATTCCAACGGATACAAGTTCACATAAAGTACATATATCGACTAAGACTATCATACATATCGACCAATGAGCGAAGTTTGCAATAAAATCGACACATGAGCAAGAAATTGAAATAAGGGTTCCAAGGCCAAAATTTACAAAAATCATGCTCAAATCATGCAAAAATCGTTAAATAATCGTAGAGGAGTAGTCTAGGATACATACCTTGCGTGGATTTTGCGAGTTTTGGAGAGAAAAATCGAACCGTGGGTGTTTTGGGTTGAGAGGGTGCGTGCGTGTGTGTTTGTGTTTAAAAAGGGGATAAAAATCCCATTTTATAAGTCTCTGCCCGCGCCTCTGAATTGCGAGCGTCGATCGATGCTCGTTTAGCATTGATCGACGATGTCTGAAAACTTCCGTTGATCAACAGGACTTCCTCCGTCGATCGACAGGACCCTGACTCTGGAATTTGAAAAATTGAAAGCTGAAAAACGAAAATTGTTGGGTTACCTCCCAACAAGTGCTTGGTTTAACGTCGCTAGCTCGACGATACCTGTTTCCCTACGGACGGTTGAGATAGTACTTCTCCACCACGCATATGTCGAGTGGGGTGTAGTACGGCTTTAAATTCTGTCTGTTTACCGTGAAGTTCCTTCCATCTTGGCCAGCTAGTTCGACTACACCGTTGCAAAATTGGCGGGTAACGGTATATGGCCCTACCCACTTTGACTGCAGTTTCCCGGGCATGAAGCGAAGTCAAGATTTGAATAAGAGAACTTTGTCATCCGGACCAAAGACGCGTGGGCGGATTCCTCTGTCGTAGAACCTTTTCGCTCGTCTCTTGTAGATGATGCTGTTATCGTAGGCCTCATCTCGAAAATCTTCCAGTTCATTCAGCGCCATGGCACGTTCCGATGCAGCCGTTTTCCAGTCTAGGTTTAACTCTTTCACGGCTCTCCAAGCCTTGTGCTCCATCTCCACGGGGAGGTGGCAAGCTTTCCTGAAGACAAGCTGATAAGGAGAGGTTCCAATGGGAGTCTTGTAAGTAGTGCGGTATGCCCAAAGAGCATCATCGAGCTTCACAACCCAATCCTTCCGCTGCTTCACCGTTTTCTCCAATATCTGCTTGATCTCTCTGTTGGAGAGTTTAGTCAGCCCGTTCCCTTGAGGATGGTAGGGGGTAGTAACACAGTGCTTGACTTCGTTCCTGCAAAGAAGAGAGGCAAGCCATTTGTTACAAAAATGAGACCCCCCATCACTTACTAGGGCTCTTGGCGTGCCGAAACGTGTCATGAGTTTCTGAAGGAATTTGATGACTGCTTTTGAATCATTGGCGGTTGTTGGAACTGCTTCAACCCATCTTGATACATAGTCCACCGCGAGCAGGATGTAGGAGAAACCATGAGATGGCAGGAATGGTCCCATGAAGTCGATCCCCCATACATCAAATATCTCGACTTCGACCACAGGCGTTTGGGGCATCTCATCCCTACGCGAGATGTTGCCGGTTCTCTGGCAGCGATCACAGCTTGCAATCCATCCTCGACAGAGCTCGTAGATGGAAGGCCAGTAGAATCCGCTCGCGAGGATCTTGAATGTCGTCCGACTGGTGGCTGCCGCTAGGAGCTGAATGACAGGCAGCGAAGATATGATGCCACTCTGACTGAGGCACGCAACGCCGGATAATCCCATCTGCGCATCTCCTCCAAAGATAAGGGTCCTCCCAATAATAGAGTTTGACATCGTGGAGGAACTTTTTCTTCGCATAAGGAGAGGAGTCCGGTGGAAGTACGCCGCCTACCAAGTAATTTGCGAAGTCCGCATACCATGGTGTCTTTGACTCGTACGTCTTTTTCAGATCCCTTAGGGCGAAGATATGCTCGTCCGGGAAGGTCTCTCGGATCCTCAGTTCCTGATCATCTCCTTCAGCTGGAGGCTCGAGTCTTGAAAGATGGTCGGCAATCACGTTCTCACTTCCCTTTCTATCCTTGATCTCCAGGTCAAACTCTTGGAGCAGCAGGATCCATCTTATCAGCCTCGGCTTTGCATCTTGCTTGGCGAACAAGTACTTGATAGCTGCGTGGTCGGTGTAGATAACAGTTTTGGATCCTATCAGATAGGACCGGAACTTGTCGAAGGCATATACCACTGCTAGCATTTCTTTCTCAGTGGTGGTGTAGTTACACTGGGCTGGGTCACATGGAAGAGCTTTCCTTTCAATTGCCCCAAGGCTGCTCCAACGGCATAGTCGCTGGCATCGCACATCAGGATGAACGGCTCGCTCCAATCCGGAGAAGTAAGTAATGGATCAGTCACGAGGGTTGCTTTCAACTTCTCAAAGGCTTGCATGCAGTCCTCGTCGAAGGCGAAAGAGACATCCTTCTCTAGTAGATTACACAACGGCCGCGAGATCCTTGAAAAGTCCTTGATGAACCTTCTGTAGAACCCTGCGTGTCCAAGGAAACTTCTCACCGCTTTGACATTTGCTGGTGGCGGCATCTTTTCTATTGCTGCTACTTTCGCTCGATCAACCTCTAGTCCTTCGGCTGATACTCGGTGTCCTAGCACAATTCCTTCTTGCACCATGAAGTGGCACTTCTCCCAATTGAGACAGAGGTTTGTTTCGGCGCATCTTTCCAGTACGGTAGCTAGATTCTGCAAGCAGACATCAAATGAGCTACCAAACACAGAAAAATCGTCCATAAATACCTTCATGACATCTTCGATCAGATCGTGGAAGATTGCCATCATGCATCTCTGGAAAGTAGCCGGTGCATTGCACAGTCCGAATGGCATCCGTCGGTAGACGAAAACTCCATAAGGGCATGTGAATGCGGTCTTGTACTGATCTTCCGGCACCACAGCTATCTGGTTGTACCCTGAATAACCATCAAGAAAACAATAGAAAGGGTAACCAGATAAACGATCAAGCATCTGATCAATGAAGGGAAGAGGAAAGTGATCCTTGCACGTAGCGGTATTCAATGCCCGATAATCTATGCAGAATCTCCAACCCGTGACGGGTCTTGTCGCCACTTCTTCTCCATCGTCATTCTTTACTATCTGCATCCCTCCTTTCTTTGCTACGACTTGTGTAGGGCTCACCCATTTGCTGTCGGAGATTGGGTAGATCATCCCATGGTCAAGAAGCTTGAGAACCTCCTTCTTCACAGCTTCTTGCATGATAGGGTTCAACCGCCGTTGTGCTTGTCTTTTTGGTGCAGCATTCTCCTCGAGAATGATCTTGTGCATGCAAAGCGAGGGGCTGATCCCTTTTATGTCTCCCAATGTCCATCCAATGGCGCTTTTGTACTGTCGTAGGACTCGCAGTAACTTCTCCAACTCCCCCTGTGTCAAGTATGCAGAAACAATAACAGGGTAAGTATCATTTGGTCCTAGAAAAGCGTACCTGAGATGTGTCGGAAGAGGTTTGAGTTCCAGATTTGGCGGATTGGAGTTAGACTTCAGCTTGCAGAAGGGGGCGTCGATCGACGCTTGCTGTCCGTCGATCGACGATGATTCTACAACTAAAATCCCTTTTCCACATCTCGTTGTTTCTGTTGAAGAAAACTTCTGGGGTACTGCTGCTTGGGCGTCGATCGACGCTGACCCACCGTCGATCGACGGGTGTCTGAAGTTGCTGTCGATCGACGATTCTTCGCCGTTGATCGACGATGACTTGCTGTCTCGATGTTTTGGGCAAGATCGGCCCGGCAGTGGCTCTCTTTTGGTCTCCTTCTCTCGAGTTACTTCCTCAAATACATCTAGTTCCATCACTAGATCCACAATCTCTCCTTCTGCTTCCTCCAGATTTGACGACGAGAAGAGTGAGTGTTGTAGGCAAGTCTCCAGAAAATCCGGCTCACCTTTGAGAGAGGCGAATGGTGAGGATAATACTGGCCTGAAACAGTCGATCATATGGCATTCCTCCTGGTAGCTACCATCGTTGTGCTTCTGCATCGCCTTATATATAGAGAAAGTTACTAACTCATTGTTGACTCTGAATGTCAGTTTGCCGTCTCGGATATCAATCAGAGCCCCACCGGTTTTCAAGAACGGTCTTCCCAGAATCAAAGGGATGTTCCGATCTTCTTCCATGAAGGGTTGCTTCTGAGAGACCATGTCTTTTAGAAACTTTATGTATCCCGGCATTTCTTGGAGTGCTTCAACCAGAGGAATGTTGATATGTACTTTCTTCATGTTTTCCAGGAAGCGTGCATACCTTTCGTTCATCTTGGTTTTGGCGAACTGCTGCGGATACGGCAAGGGCGACTTTTTTGGGGGCAGAGCTGGAGCAAGCGTCGATCGACGCTGGTTGTGCTCGTCGATCGACGGCCCTTCTTTGCTGGCGTCAATCAATGGTTGCTCACTGTCGATCGACGGTGACTCATCATTGGCAGCCTCATCGGCCTGTTCGACGTCTTCGTTCTCCTTCAATTCAGCTCTTGCTTTCTGTGGCCCTTCATAGGATTTTCCCCCTCTCAGAGTAATAGCGTTCACTTGGTTTCTCTGATTCTGATTCTTGGGGTTAACCTGTGTATTGCTTGGAAGTTGCCCCGGTTTATGTTGTGCTCCGAGAGCATCAGCGATCTGGCTGACTTGAGTCTCTATTATCTGGACGTGCTTTTGCATTTGTTCTATCTTGGTATTCACACCAGAGATCTCATGCTCCAGTTTACTCACCTTGCTAGTGGATCCTTCCATGAATTTGGCCAAAATCTCCTCGAGATTTGGCTTCTTCTTGTCGACCACTACTCCGTCTTGTACGGCAAATCCAGGAGGTGGTTGTTCAGCATCTTGAGGGTTCTCCTACCGTGATTGTAGTTGTAGTGCTGGTTTTGCTGCTGGTAACCTCCACGGTAGTTATTGTTCTGGTAACCACCCCTCTGAACAAATTTCACATCAGCTTGTTCTCCTTCAAGGGGAGGCTGTACAGGCTCCACTACGCCTACTGCCTTTTCTTGCTTCAAGGAAGCGAACTCCTCTTGAAGCTTCTTGACTTCAGCAACCAAGTCAGGCTCTTCTGCAGCTTTCTTTTCCACTACTTTATCGACGACTTTGACGGGTCTATGTCTGCTTGAGGACCTGTGTTGATTGTTGTTGGCCATCTTTTGGAAGAACTCCATGGCCTTCTTTCCGCTCTTTGTCATGATGGTATCCCCCAGTGTGGTGTCTACCAACTCAACAGTCCTTTCATTCAAGCCTTCATAGAACGCCTCGGCTTGTTCACCTGGAGGTAGACCATGTCCGGGACAAGCTCTGAGTAGTTCTTTGTAGCGTTCCCACGCTTCATAGAAACTCTCATCCGGTCTTTGAGCAAACCTAATGATTTCCTTCCTTCTTTGTCTGATGATGTTTGGAGGAAGAAGTTCTCGAGGAACTCATTCCGTAGTTCGCTCCACATATTGATCTTCCCCTTGTCCAGTGCAGTAAACCAAGACTGTGCCTTATCCTGCAGTGAGAATGCGAACAGACGCATTCGGATGGCACTTTTGCTGACCCCTCCAATCTTGACGGTATTGCAGAGCATCAGAAATTTGTCTACGTGGGCATATGGATCCTCAGTAGCCCTTTCGCCGAACTGGTTATGTTGAACCATCTGAACTAGTCCAGTCTTCAACTCAAAATTATTTGCATTAATTCCGATTCTGAAGTCGGTTTCTTTGAACTGAGGTCGATACCTCTTCTGCATGGCTTCTTCGTCTTCCTCTTCATCATCTGAGTCATTAAGAGGCTCCTGGTCCTCGTCATCTTCATCCTTAGGTTGATCCTCAAATAGTGGATTCCTATGACCGAACCGACGGTTTCTGTTGTTTCTCCCCCTGTCTTGATCAAGGATCAATTGTTGAATTTGTTCCCTCATGGCTTGGATTTCTTGGACCAGAGCAGTCTGCTCTTCCAAGGTTAGTCCTGGTGGTGGTGGTTGTACAATCGGCTGTTGTGGTATGTCATTAGGTTGTGGTACTTCGTCTGCCATTGCTTGATTACTTGAGCCTTCTTGGGCGCGCTTATTTCTTTGGATTTTTTTGCACGTGGCTTCGATGTCCGGATAGTAATAAAGCGGATCCTGTGCTCGGGCTCTTGTACTCATGCACTACCTGTACAGTAAGTAGTTTGTGAGATGGCACTGCGGATTAACAAAAACGAAACAAAATAAAACTGAGAACTATAAAAATATGAAGGCGTCGATCGATGGCCCTTCGTACTGAAAGAAAGATAGAAAAAAAAACTATTGTTTAAAAGATGTTACAACCTAAATCAGTACTCTAATCACAAAGTTAATAGTAGGACAATTTTGTCCTTTCCCCGACAACGGCGCCAAAATTTGATCGCGTATATTTTTAACCCGCGATTTAGCAAAGCTAATAATACAGTGGCAAATTAAATTATCGATCCCACGAGGAAAGGAACAACGGAAAATCCTAAGTACTAACTTAAAAGTACTTAAAGTACTGGATAGGTAAAATTGAAAATAAAGGGTTTTGAAATTTAATTACCTCAAGAAAACAATTATGAAAATAAACTTACTTTGAAAAACCTAAAGGATAAGAAGTACAGATTCTAGGCTTTTCTCCTTATCAAGTATGACATTCATAAACAAATTGATTATTTTCCAATTTTAATTCCTCTACACAGTGAAACATCAGAAAGCTATTATGAACTTCTTTGTTGGACAATTCATAAAGTAGATTAATTAATTATCTATCTCCTGTCGGTCTCAAGATTAATTAACTAACTCCTAAAGTTCTACATATTTATTCCTACAATCTATTCCCTTCAGTTACGACAAGAAATTAGATTATATTGTGAAAATCTCTTTCGATTGAAAACTATTATACTTACGTCTCTAATTTCCAACTAGTAATCCTAAGTTAGTGGCCAACATACCCAAGATTAAGAATAAAACCAGATTTCACAAACTGTGAGGGAAAGGAAAAATAACTTCAATTAATCAAAACATGCATACATTGATAGTTTGAAAACCTAGAATCTGAGAAGACAATTAGTTACACATAATTCTAATCTTAATCATCATAGACAATGAACAAGAAAAGAAAAGATGAAAAGGAAAACTGAATCTTCCCCAAAGACTCAATCTCAAACCCAATGATCTTCTTCTTCTTCTTCCCTGTGATGTTTCTCTCAATTTAATTCTCTTCTCTCTTGCTTTCCCTCTCTTGATATTTGATCTCCTCTCTTGCTCTCCTCTGATTTTCGAATTCTTCAGCCTTTTTATAGATGTTGTGGATGAATTCTACCATACCTAGGAGTTAGATATGTGTTTATCTTCAGAAAATAGAAAAGATATGGTCTGCCCCGCGACACTCTGTCGATCGATGGCCAACTTTCGTCGAACATCGGGAAGGACAAAGCATCGTCGATCGACGGCCAGTTGGCGTCGATCGACGGTGGTTCTGCTTCAGCACTCCTGCATCGATCTTTTCGAGTTCTTTCGTTGATCTTCTCTGAAGCTGCGGCGAACAAGTTTCCAAAATCCTCCGATTTTCATCCAAAAACCTGCATGATTCATCAAACACACCATAAAAAGCACAAAATCCAATGTATGCTCGAAAAGACACTAAAAACGATCCAAACATCACCAAAATAGACAAAGAAACAATGGATAAGTTGGTAAAAATATCAACTTATCAGCTGTTCTGGCCCTTCATATGATTTTCCGCCTCTCAGAGTGATGGCATTCACTTGATTCCTCTGATTTTGATTTTTGGGGTTGATTTGAGTGTTGCTTGGAAGCTGTCTGGGCTTGTGTTGGGTTCCAAGAGCCTCGGCAATCTGACTGACTTGCGTCTCGATGATCTGTATGTGCTTCTGCATTTGGTCCACCTTCGTATTCACCCCCGAGACTTCTTGCTCCAATTTGCCTACTTTATCTGTAGACCCCTGCATGAATTTTGCCAAAATCGCATCGAGATTCGGCTTCTTTTTCTCCACCATTTCTCCATCTTGAACTGCAAATCCAGGTGGTGGTTGCTCCGCAGCTTGAGGGTTCGCGTAGGAAAATCCAGGGTGGTTCCTCGCGTGATTATAGGTGTAGGGCCGATTCTACTGCTAGAGAGATTGAGAGAGAGTGGGCGGTTGTAGATTCGATAGCGCATCCTCACCAGATTTCCCGATCAAGCACGAGAACAGATCAGAAAATCAGATCTGTTGGAACAAGTCTCCGTCATCGATCTAGATCTGTAGATCAGTCGCTGGAATTCAGGTATTCCGTAGATCCATCCCTTTGCAATTAATTTTATAGGAGCATGCTTAGGTTTGCCTAATTTATTTAATTTTTATTTATTTTCGATATCCTAAGAACGATCCTAGGCAAATTAAAGTGGCAATTCACGTTGTCTATTGTAGACTCGAATCCTACAATTGGTATCAGAGCAAGGTTCTAGATCTTAGGCTCTATCCTGAATAAATTGTGATTAAATAAATATGTATGTTCATGGATGAATTTAAAATTATTGTGGACGTTTTTGTTCTCGTGGCCCCTCTTTGTTTTGGTTTTCTTTTAAATCGCGAGAAAATCCGCGATTAGATTGATAGGAAAATATGTAATAGTCTAGATCTGTCTTGTATTTTTTTTATTCAATCTGTAAACCAAATCTGATCAAGAACAAAGAGCTGAGAGACAAGGTGAAGCTGAAGTTTCCGGTGCGCCGGGCAAGCAGCAGCCGCGCGCAGGCGGTGTGCTGTGGCGCGCGGCTGGCGAGCAGCGGCCGTGCGCAGGCGGCGCGCGGTAGATCCTTACAGCAGCAGCAGGTCATGGCTCTTCCTCCATGCACGTATAGTGGCGCCGACTCCGGCCGGCGCGGGTCTCTGTGGGTGAGCAAGAGCCGTGCGCAGACGTGCACGGCAGTTGAAGGCGACATGGTTCTTGCACGCGGCAGACCAAGCTCAGCAGCGTGCGCGCAGACAGCAGCAACTGCTGTCACGCGCGGTGAAGCATCCCAGTAGCTGCGTTGCTGGTCAGGAGGGTTGCCGGCGAGATGGCGCACGTCGGGAAGGCAGCAGGTGCGACTGTGCAGCGGCGGTGGCCGTGGACATATCGGAGGCGGCGGTTTGGCTGCAAAGGGCGGCGATAGAAACCCTAGTTGGGCTAGGGTTTGCTGCTAGGGTTTGTCTGCGGGCTGGGCGCTGGCCCGACGGCCCGGAGGCGGCCCAGTTTTCTGAAACTAGGGTTTCTGCTGAAATTAGGGTTTTACAACCCTATGGGCCTGAAACCCTTATTTCTGGCCCAAACTGCTGTATTTTTATTCCAGCCCAAAGTTGCAGATTTCAAGTTAAAGAGTGGGAGCCCAATTTGAAGATCTGTATCAAAATAAATCATTGTAATAGATAGATTTATTTTATTTCCCATATAATTGCATCAAGGGGCCATGAGAATTTTTATTTTATTTATTATATTCTCCTATGATGTGATTTATTATGTGCGCACTAGTAAATAATAGGAAAGCATGCTACTGCTTTTATTATTATTTTTAAAGCATGTTGTAGATAATAGGGAAGCATGTTATTGCTTTATTATTTACTGTTCAAAGCATGCTTTATGTGATTTATTTTATGTATTAAATTATGTCTATAAATTCCAGAATCATGTTGGAAAATATGATGGAATTTTAGATGTGACATAATTTATAGATCATAAAATAATATGTGCGCATAAGAACCTTTTGAAAGAAAAAGACTAAGCAAGTTTTTTTAATTAAAATCAACAAGACCTCCACAATGCGGTCTCTTATTAGAAGTGGGCAGTGAAGTTAGTAGACGTCTACACGACCGTAGCCTGCTTGCTTTATTAGTTCATAAGTTCTAGTAGATGAGATTTCTAAATAAAACATTTAAACATGTGAGAAGTGGACAGTGAAGTGAATAGACGTCTACACGACCTTAGCCTGCTTACATTATTTGTTCATAAGTTCTCTAGGATTGTTTTAAATGAGATAACAAAGGTTGTAAGAGGCATGCATCATGGGTCTAGTACGTATGACAAATCGTCCTTTTAACTTCCGGAGTTAGAATTGTGGTCAAATGCTTAGATGTTGCCTGAGTACTAACTCATGAATGATGTCCCTGCTCAGGTAGGTTGAACATGATCTTAGTTTTATCTCCGATTATTAACTTTATTTGCCGGCGAATACCTGGCATGGATTGAAATTAAAGACTGGAACTTCAAAGAGCAGTCTGGTTAGGTGGTCTGCTGTAAACGTCTTCGAAAGGAGCTTGCAGTAGATGCACCTAGGCAATTGGGGAAACAATTTTATTGGTTTATCAAAAGGTTACAATGCATATTTTCTTCAATGTTCTGCATGTATGTTCTTACTTTAATCAATTATTGTTTTCAGATATGTCTACGAATAATGTCATCAATATCTTGGCACGAAATCAATTAACTGGTCCGAATTTCCTGGAATGGAAGCGCAACTTGGATTATATCCTAGTTGTAGAGGAACATCAATATGTTCTTAACACTCCGTGTCCAGCTATCCCCACTGCTAAGTCAACTGATGTGGAGCGGAACCTCTATGACTAGTGGGTCAAGTCTAATAATGTAGTCAAGTGCTACATGATGATCACTATGTCTAAGGTGCTCCAGCAACAACATCAACACCATGACAAAGCAGCTGAGATTATGGATAGTCTCACAATTACTTATGGGGAATCGGATAGAGCTGTCAGATTTAAGCTCGTGAGAGAGATCGTGAGTCGTAAAATGACTGATGGTAGCTCAGTGAGGGAGCACGTTGTTTCCATGACTCACCTCATGGATGAACTGACGTTGCATGAAGGAGGTATTGACGGGGAAGCCCAGGTCGATATCATACTCAACTCACTTCCGAAGTCTTTTGAGAACTTTAGGCTGAATGTTGTCATGAGTAAAAAAGGAGTACACTCTCAATGAGTTACTTAGTGACCTCATGGCGGTTGAATCAGTCATGCAACCTGAAAAGGTAGTCTTGGTTTCTTCCGCTAGTCACCCTGCTTCATCGAAAGGTGCTAAAGGGGTGATTGGAAATAAATTCAAGAAGACAGCCTTTGAAAGCCACCGGGGAAGAAGGGCAAGTGTTTTCATTGTGGCAAAACTGGTCACTGGAAGAAAGATTGTCTGACCAAGCGGGTTGGACAATGTACGTCATTAGCATTTGTAACGGAAACATGTTTAGCATCTGTTTCTACCCATTTGTAACGGAAACATGTTTAGCATCTGTTTCTACCCAAGACAATGTTCTAATTTTAAGAGACATTTTGTATGTGCCGGATTTCCGGCGGAACCTTATTTCTATTTCCTGTTTAATAAATGATGGATTTTCAGTTATTTTTGATAGTCATGTTACTATCAATGGCAATAACAGTGTTATCTGTCGTGGGATGCAGAAAGACTCTCTTTATATAACTCATTTAATCATAAGAAGAGAAAGTTTTCATCTTCTGATGAGGATCTTACATATCTATGGCATCTGAGACTAGGTCACATCAATCTAAAGAGGATCAAGAGACTCGTGGATAATGGAACGTTGGATTCAATCCAGGTAGTTCTACATCGAATTTGTGAATCCTTTATAGAGGGAAAGATAACGACCAGGCCTTTCAAGGAAAGTCAGTCTCGAGCAAGTGATGTGTTGGAACTGATCCACTCTGATTAATATGGACCGATGTCTACGCAAGCTCGTGGAGGATTTAAGTATTTCGTCACTTTTATTAACAATTACTCAAGATAAGGGTATGTTTACTTACTTCACTATAAGTCTGAATGCTTTGAGAAAATCAAAGAATTCAAGGCGGAAGTAGAGAATAAGTTAAACAAGACCATTAAGTCATTACGATCTGATCAGGGTGGTGAGTATCTCAGTGACGAGTTCTTGCAGTTTTTATCAGAGCATGGGATTACATCACAATGGACCGCACCGGGCCCTCCTCAGCAGAATGGTGTGGCGGAAAGAAGAAATAGGACTCTTCTTAAAATGGTTAGATCTATGATGAGTTATGCGAACTTGCCTGTTTCGTTTTGGGGCCATGCGGTACTAACAGCGGCATACCTGCTGAACTTGGTACCTTCTAAGTCAGTTCTTAAAGCACCCTTGGAACTCTGGCACAGGCCAAAGCCCAGTGTGTCAAAGATAAGAGTGTGGGGTTGTCCGACATATGTTTTGTCGAAGGAACCTGATAAGTTAGAAGGTAGGTCCAAGCTAATGCTGTTTGTGGGATACCCCAGACAAATGAAAGGTGGTTATTTCTACTGTCCTGAGGATCAGAAGATCGTTGTTAGCACCAACGCAAGATTCTTGGAGGACGAGTTTGTGAAAAACCACAAATCCAAAAGTGATATCATTCTCCAAGAAATTGGAGACGATGATGCGCTTCCATTGGGAAAACCCCATGGCAGATTGAGTGTACCTCTCGAAGGTATGGAACCAATTGCACGGTCGCCAGTGCAAGGATTTGAGCCACAAGTAACTGCACCAACTGCTGACGTATTACCAGTTCTCCGTCGTAGTGGGAGAGTACCTCACCAACCCGAGCGGTATATGTTCGTGGGAGAGTCTTCGGACTTGATCCTATTAGACGGGGAAGATGATACCGACCCATGGACATACGACGAAGCAGTAAATGACAAAGATGCGGAAAAATGGCATAAAGCCATGGATTCAGAAATTGAATCAATTACCTCTATGGATGTATACCAGAAGTCTGCACTACCAGATGGCTTTCGGGCCATAGGTTGCAAATGGGTATACAAACGGAAGAAAGGTTCGAAAGGAGAAATAACGGCTTTTAAAGCCAGATTGGTGGCGAAGGGTTATAGTCAAAAAAAGGGCATTGACTATGACGAGACCTTCTCACCGATAGCAATGCTCAAATCCGTTCGAATTCTCTATCGATAGCAGCACATAAGGACCTACAGATCTGACAGATGGATGTAAAAACCGCGTTTTTAAACGAGTACCTTGAGAAAGGTTGTGACATCTATATGCAGCAGCCAGAGGGTTATGTGAAGGATGGTGAAGAGCATCTTGTCTGGAAGCTAAGGAAGTCCTTGTTTGGACTTAGACAAGTTTCACGGTCATGGGACAAACGTTTCGATGATGTAATTAAATTCTATGGATTTTCACAATGTGAAATCAAGAGTTGTGTGTACCGATTATACGTCAGCGGAAGCGTGGTATTCCTTGCACTTTATGTAGATGACATTCTTCTATTCGGCAATGATGTGAAGGTGTTGTCAGACTTAAAGAGATGGTTATCTAAACAGTTTCAAATGAAGGACCCAGGAGACACTGGATACATCCTTGGGATTAAAGTCTTGTGTGATCGCAAGAAGAGGATGTTAAGCTTGTCTCAGGTCGTTTATATTGATACTATAATTGCTCGTTTTAGCATGCAAAACGCCAAGAAAGGATTGCTACCTTTCAGACATGGTGTTGATGGGTTTTGTATACTGAAAGCATTTATTACGATGAGTATACAACGGTTGATTTCTCCTATCTGTTAACAATCTTACATGTGTGAACAATGGTATCCTCTTGTCTCACTGATAGGGACGATCATACAGCGTGTTGTAGATCGCAGAAGACAGTATGATCACTTGACCTAGTGAGACATAAACCTGATAACAGCCGAGACAGCGTATGAGGATACGTCTGTCCGGGTGGCTGCGGCATTGTCGGAATAAGTAGTCTATCTTGGTTACTTGACATGCTGGTACGCAGAGGTGGCATATTGATGGATCGCAGTGAGATGTATTCGTCTGTCTGACATCAGCGAATACAAGATCTCGTTATATTGATTGAGTCCAAACCCTAACGAAGGTTCAGGGGTTTGCACGGGTTGACTGTTGCTTTGACTTGCCATGGTGGAGAGCCTAAGTAACGTGCTCGTATATCCGCATCTTGGGTAACAGCAGTTCGTGTAGTACCGCCTGAGACTGGACTTAGGTAACCATATCCGAGTAATAGGATGGGGACATTCCCTGAGGAGCTCAATAACATTCATCGTGCCAAAGTCCTGCAGGCTGATTAATTTCAAGCACGAGTGATAAGGTTTGAGTGGTACTACTCAGGAATTATAAGATATTAATTAATTGTAGTTAGAGCTTGTCAGAGGCTCCGATTAATTAATGGATGTCCGGTAACCTTAAATATGGGGATTCTCAATTAATGCAACTCGTTCTCATAACGTGGTAATAAAGGGGTAGGTCAATATTAATTCTGTGGTGAAAAAGAATTAATATTAATTAATTAATTGTGTCCTGGGTTGTGGACATGGAATTAATTAATTTATAGGCCCACTTTATTATTTGCATTAGGTCCCAGGACTGGCCCAATTAAATATGCTGAATTGAGCCAAAAATGGCCCATTAGGGTTTTCCATCCCTAGGTCTATAAATAGACAGCTCTCTCTCATAAGTCATAAGACAGTTGAGACACACAAAACCTAGTGAGAGAGGGAGGCGCCGATTTTGGGAGAAAAAGGAGGAGAAATTAGATTCTGGTCCTGCTCAGAATACAGTTCTACGGAGTCCTCACTAGTAGTAGATCTGAACAGCATTGGGACACAACCCTGAAGATCTAATCAGGAGAACAGATTTTCTTTCTTCCTTCTCTTTCTGTTTCGATTTTTTCTAAGATATTAGGTCTCTAATTTCTGTTTCCGTGGATTAAATCGGATCGCGTGGTTGAATTGAGATTTGGAATTCAAACGCGAAAGATCAGTTCAACTCGACGGAGTTACGGTAAACCCTAAATCCACAATTCTTTGTATTAAATTCATAGGAGCATGCTAGGGTTTTGAGAATTTTAATTATGAGCTATATCCATAGAACGATCCGGTTCAGTTTGGTTTTGGTGATTCGGTTCACGAAAAACCCTACATTTCGTATCAAACCCAGGTTTCTGATGTATGGCTCTGTTGTTCATAATTAAATTTGATATGCATGTATGAATTTATTTTTTTGTGGATGTTTGGTTTTTGTTCCTCGTGGCAACCCGTTAATTCAGCCCGTGGTGGTTTATCCGTGTAGGGCTGAATTGTTTTTGTAAAATCACGAGAAAATCCGTGATTAGTGTAGATTTAAAATTTTGCAATAGAATAGATTTCTGTAATTTTTCAAATTTTTAATTTGGACGGGTCAAGGACGAAGAACGAAGACGGAACCGACAAAGGGCGGTGCACGGCGACGGCAGGAGGCCGCACGCGCGCGCACTGCGGACGGCGGCAGCGAGCTGCGGCAACGCGGGCGACGACACGCGAGGGCTTGCGTCGCGGGTGGCCGGCGGCGGGGCTGGACGGGGCGGCGGGCGCGCGGCGCAGGGCCCGCACGGGCTACGCGCGGATGGAGCCGCGGGCGCAGGGTGCGCGCGCGCGCGAGCGCGTGCGGTGGTGCTGGGCACGGCGGCGATTGGCGGCGGCAGCGATCGGCGGCAGATTCGGCTGTCGTCGGCTGCTGCTGTCCCGTCACGGTGGCTCGTGTTTTTGGTGGTTTGCACAATCCTGTGTACACCCTAGGGTTTGCATTAGGGTTAGGGGCCCTTGAAGGCCTTTGAAGATTTAGAAGATTTGAAAAGAATTGGATTTATCCAAATTAATTCAAAATTCAAATTTGTAATAGATAGATATTATTTTCTATTTTGTGGGGCCATGAGGAATTTTTGTTTGCCTTAATTGTCCTCGTATGATATGTGATTTATTTATGTGCGCAATTTAAGCATGTGTAGATAATAGGAAAATCATGTTTTACTGCTTTTATTATTTACAGTTTTTCCAAGCATGCTTATGTGATTAATTTCTTTTGTTGGATTATATTTTGGGAATTTTTGGGCTTGTTTAATTACATGCAAAAATTTGGAAAATATAATGACAAAAGGAAATTATGTGTGCTCATAAAGAAACCTTTTAAAAGAAAAAATACTAAGCAAAGTTTTTAATTAAAATCAATAGACCTCCACAAAGCGGTCCTAGGCTTTTAGTGTATCTCTTGTTCTAGTAAACGTCTACGAGTGTAGCTTGCTAGTTCCCGGAGGTGCATGGGTACGGTTGTTGGGATTTCTAGACAAACAATTTAAATCATGTGAATAGTGGGAGGCCTTTGCGTAAACGTCTACGAGTGTAGCTTGCGTAGACCTCTTTCACAAGTATTCTAGGATTGATTTAAATTATAGATTACAAAAGCTTTAAGGACTGTGCGGTATGGTTACGTGCCATGCTAAAATGTCTCGTTTGGCCGGAGTTAAATTTGTGGTTAATTGCTCAGAAGCATCTTAGAATATAATGCAAGAATTGCATCCCTGTTCTTGAGAGATGGCTTGGTCTAAGGTTCTCACTAATTATTAATTTCTAGTGTCAAAAGCATCCTGACATGGTAGTGAAATTAAATGGATTGGGGCTTAAAACCCGCAGTTCTGGTTGAGGGTGACATCGTAAACGTCTATGAGTGTAGCTTGCGGTGGGAACTCTTGGGCAATTAGTGGAAAACATTTGTATATTATTTATTAAATGGTTTTCAATGCATTTGTTTTCGAAGTTCAAGATGTATGTTCTTATTTAAGATTCTTTATTGGTTCAGATATGTCTATGTCTAATGTGATCAACATTCTCGCACAAAAAAACATAAGGAAAAGAAAACTTACTTCTTCTGATGAGGATCTTACATATCACCTCAGCTTGAAGCGGATTCAGAGACTTGCAGATGACGGTACATTGGACTTTGTCCGGGCTGTACCTTATCAAGTCTGCGAATCCTACATCGAGGGCAAGATTTCAACTAGGCCTTTCAAGGCTAGTCAGTCTCGAGCAGAGGAAGTTAGAATTGATCCATTCTGACTTATGTGGACCGATGTCCACGCAGGCTCGTGGAGGGTATGAGTACTTCGTCACTTTCATTGACGATTACTCAAGGTACGGATACGTTTACCTGCTTCGCTACAAGTCTGAATGCTTTGAGAAATTCAAAGAGTTCAAGGCTGAGTTATAAAAGAAGGTCGGGAAAACTATCAAGTCGCTGCGATCTGACCGCGGTGGTGAATACCTCGGTAACAAGTTCTTGCAATATTTATCAGAAAATGGGATTACATCCCAGTGGACTGTACCGGGTACTCCCCAGCAAAACGGTGTAGCTGAAAGAAGAAATAGGACTCTTCTAGAGATGGTAAGATCAATGATGAGTTATGCAAACTTACCAATTTCATTTTGGGGTTACGCATTGGAGACAGCAGCTTACGTGCTTAATGTGGTGCCTTCTAAATCAGTTCCTAAGACACCTTCTGAGCTCTTCCTTGGTCGCAAACCTAGTTTGTGTAAGTTTAGAGTATGGGGTTGTCCGGCACACGTATTGTCGAAGGAACCTGATAAGTTAGAAAGCAGGTCAAAAGTAATGATGTTCATAGGGTATCCCAGGCAAACGAAAGGTGGTTACTTTTACTATCCTGAGAGTCAAAGGGCCGTTGTTAGCACCAACGCTAGATTCTTGGAGGACGAGTATGTGAGTAATCACAAGTCAAGGAGTGATATCGTTCTTCAAGAAATTGAGAACGAGAATGCAATTCCAAGGGAAGGGGAACGTGTAGATGTGGGTGCTCCTGTGAGAGGCACAGCACCACAGACACGTTCTTCAGTGCAAGGTGCAGGACCACAAATCACTACACCTACTACTGACACGGCACCGATGCCTCGTCGCAGTAGGAGAGTTATTTTCCAGCCAGAAAGGTACATGTTCGTGGGTGAGTCTTCGGACTTGAGCCCGGAAGACGAACATGAGGACTCTGACCCACTGACTTACGAAGAGGCAATGCAGGACAAGGATGTTGCCAAATGGCGTGTCGCCATGGATTCTAAAATTGAAACCATAACTGCTATGGATGTATACCAGAAGATTGATTTGTCGGATGGCTTTAGGGTCATAGGGTGCAAATGGGTACACAAAAGAAAGAAAGGGGCGGATGGAAAGATCACGGCTTTTAAGGCCAGGTTGGTGGCAAAGGGTTATAGTCAGAGAGAGGGCATTGACTATGACGAAACCTTTTCACCCATAGCCATGCTCAAATCCATCCGGATACTCCTTGCCATAGCTGCGCATATGGACCTCGAGATGTGGCAGATGGATGTTAAAACTGCTTTTCTAAACGGTTACCTTGAAGAAGGTAGAGACATCTATATGCAGCAACCCGAGGGTTACATAAGCAAAGGCGAAGAACATCTTGTCTGGAAGCTTAGGAAGTCCTTGTATGGACTTAAGCAAGCTTCAAGGTCGTGGAACTTACGTTTCAACGATGTGATTAAATCCTATGGATTAGCACAGTTGGAAAACGAAAGTTGTGTTTACCGACTTTATGTCAGTGGGAGCGTGGTCTTCCTTGCACTTTACGTTGATGACATACTCCTATTTGGAAACAACGAGGGAGTGATGTCCAAAATCAAGGTTTGGTTATCCGAACAGTTCCAAAGGAAGGATCTGGGAGAAGCTAGCTACATTCTTGGGATTAAGGTCTTACGAGATCGTAAGAGAAGAATGTTGAGCTTATCCCAGGCATCCTATGTGGATACTGTGATAGCCCGGTTCAACATGCAACTCGCCAAGAAAGGATTGTTGCCTTTCAGACATGGCGTTCGTCTTTCTGGTCGGCAGTGTCCTCAGACACAGCGGGAGAAAGACGAGATGAGTCTTGTACCATACGCTTCGGCGGTGGGTAGTCTTATGTATGCGATACTGTGTACCAGGCCAGATATTTGTTATGCCGTTGGCATGGTAGCAAGATATCAGTCTAACCCTGGACAGGTGCACTGGACTGCTGTAAAGCACATCCTCAAGTATTTGAAAAGAACTAGGAATTTCTGCCTAGTTTATCAAAGTGAGGATTTGTGTCCTGTGGGTTATACAGACTCGGATTTCCAAGGGGACCAGGATGAGAAGAAATCGACCTCAGGATATGTGTTTACCCTGGAAGGTGGAGCTGTAACTTGGAGGAGCTCAAAGCAGAAATGCATTGCTGACTCCACCATGGAGGGGGAATATGTCGCCGCCTCCGACGCCTCGAAAGAGGGGGTGTGGCTCTGGAACTACCTTTTAGATTTGGGCGTGATCTCGAGTTTGCCGAGGAGTATCACAATTTATTGTGACAACTCTGGTGCAGTGGCGAACTCAAAGGAACCGCGGTCTCACAGGGCAAGCAAACACTTAGAGAGAAAGTACCATATCATACGAGAAATCGTATCGAGGGGTGATGTGCTGATTAAGAAGATTGACACTGCTGACAATCTTGCTGATCCGTTTACAAAGAGCTTGCCGTAGAAAGTTTATGAAAGACATATTCGTGAGCTGGGTCTGAGGTGGATGCCGACCACTGATATTGGTTAAAGTGACAGCAGACTAGATAGACGGACTGTATACTCTGTAATAGCTTAGTTATGCTTTGAGTATAAGTGGGAGATTGATGGGTTTTGTATACTGAAAGCATTTATTACAATGAGTATACAACGGTTTATTTCTTCTATCTGTTAACAATCTTACATGTGTGAACAATGGTATCCTCTTGTCTCACCAATAGGGACGATCATACGGCGTGTTGTAGATCGCAGAAGATAGTATGATCACTTGACCTAGTGAGACATAAACCTGATCATAGCCGAGACAGCGTATGAGGATACGTCTGTCCGGATGGCTGCGGCATTGTCAGAATAAGTAGTCTGTCTTGGTTACTTAACATGCTGGTACGCAGAGGTGGCGTATTGATGGACTGCAGTGAGATGTATTCGTCTGTCTGACATCAGCGAATACAAGATCTCGTTATATTGATTGAGTCCAAACCCTAACGAAGGTTCAGGGGTTTGCACGGGTTGACTGTTGCTTTGACTTGCCATGGTGGAGAGCCTAAGTAACGTGCTCGTATATCCGCATCTTGGGTAACAGCAGTTCGTGTAGTACCGCCTGAGACTGGACTTAGGTAACCATATCCGAGTAGTAGGATGGGGACATTCCCTGAGGAGCTCAATAACATTCATCGTGCCAAAGTTCTGCAGGCTGATTAATTTCAGGCACGAGTGATAAGGTTTGAGTGGTACTACTCTGGAATTATAAGATATTAATTAATTGTAGTTAGAGCTTGTCAGAGGCTCCGATTAATTAATGGATGCCCGGTAACCTTAAATATGGGGATCTCAATTAATGCAACTCGTTCTCATAACGTGGTAATAAAGGGGTAGGTCAATATTAATTCTGTGGTGAAAAAGAATTAATATTAATTAATTAATTGTGTCCTGGGTTGTGGACATGAGAATTAATTAATTTGTAGGCCCACTTTATTATTTGCATAGGTCCCAGGACTGGCCCAATTAAATATGCTGAATTGAGCCCAAAATGGCCCATTAGGGTTTTCCAACCCTAGGTCTATAAATAGACAGCTCTCTCTCATAAGTCATAAGACAGTTGAAACACACTAAACCTAGAGAGAGAGGGAGGCGCCGATTTTGGGAGAAAAAGGAGGGGAATTTCGATTCTGGTCCTGCTCAGAATACAGTTCTACGGAGTCCTCACCAGTAGTAGATCTGAACAGCATTGGGACACAGCCCTGAAGATCTAATCTGGAGAATAGATTTTCTTTCTTCCTTCTCTTTCTGTTTCAAATTTTTCTAAGAAATTAGGTCTCTAATTTCTATTTCCGCAGATTAAATCGGATCGCGTGGTTGAATTGAGATTTGGAATTCAAACGCGAAAGATCGGTTCAAACTCGACGGAGTTACGGTAAACCCTGAATCCACAATTCTTCGTATTAAATTTATATGAGCATGCTAAGGTTTTAAGAATTTTAATTATGAGCAATATCCATAGATCGATCCGGTTCAGTTTGGTTTTGGTGATTTGGTTCACGGAAAAACCCTACAGGTGTTCCTCTGTCTAAGGCACAATGCCCTGCAACAGAAGAGGAGAAGGATGAGATGACTAAAGTACCATATACTTCGGCAGTGGGAAGTCTCATGTATGCGATGCTATGTACGAGGCCAGATATCTGTTATGCCATGGGCATGGTGGTTTCATATCAGTCTAACCCTGGACAGGCGCACTGGATTGCTGTCAAACATATTCTTAAGTATCTGAAAAGAACTCGAGACTATTATCTTGTTTATTAGTGTGAGAATTTGTGCCCTATGGGTTATAAGGATTTGGATTTCCAGGCGGATCAGGATGAGAAGAGATCGACCTCGGGCTATGTGTTCACCTTGGGAGGTGGAGCTGTATCATGGAGGAGTGCGAAACAGAAATGTATCACGGACTCCACCATGGAAGCTGAGTATGTGGCAGCTTCAGAAGCTTTCAAAGAAGCATTATGGTCCGGAACTACCTCCAAGAGTTAGATATTGTTCTGAGTTTTCCCAAGACTATCACGGTATATTGTGATAATGCTGGTGCAGTAGCAAACTCTAAGGAACCAAGAACTCACAAGGCGTCCAAGCACATAGAGAGAAAGTACCACATCATACGAGAAATAGTAGCGAGGGGTGATCTGCTAATAGAGAAGATTGACACGAAGGATAATCTAGCGGATCCATTTACAAAGGGCTTACCACAAAAGGCATACGAGGGTCACGTTCGTAGCCTAGGACTGAGGTAGATGTCGGCCACCTGGTGACCAAATGTAATAGCTAGATTAGAATAGACACATGTTATACTCTGGAGAGTAATGATATAATGCTTTGAGTATAAGTGGGAGATTGTTGGAATTGTATACATAAAAGCATTATGATTGGTATATTGGGAAATGTTATGTTTGATATACTGGTAATCATTAATGACTTGCAATAAACAACTCCTCTCTGAATTAACAATCATACGATGCAAACAAACACATCCTGTTATCTCGTCGATAGGGATATCATACGGTGTGAAAGAGATCACAGAAGATCGTATAGATCGTTCGACCTAGCGAGATATAAACAGTTATCACAGCTGAGACAGTTTCAGGTTTGTCTATCGGTTTAGGCTGCGGCACACAAGTCCAAAAGTGGTTTATCTTGACTGCTTTGTGTGACCGGTACATCTCAATGTATTGATAGGATCAACAGTGAGATGAACCATTCTACTTGACATATGAATGAGTAAAGATCCCGGTAACTTGGTTGGATCTAAAGTCTATTGAAATTTGAGGGTCACACATGAGTTAACTTTCACTTTGACTTGCTATGGTGGAGAGTCTTACATGTACTCGTATATCTGCATCTTGGGTGATGGCAGTTTGTGTGGGGTTTCCTCAGGCTGGATTTAGATAACCATATCCATTTCAGGATGGCGACATTCCTTGGGAAGCTCACGAGGTTTGTTATGCTAAGTCCTGCTGGCTGAATCATTGATTCAAGCCTAAGCGATAACGATTGACTGGTACTACTCAGGAATAATAAGAGATTCATTAATTACAGCTAATTATCATACGCTGAATTAATTAATGAATGTCTGAAACCTTATATATGGGGATTAACGAAGTCAATGCAACTCGTTCCTAATAACGTGGTAATAAAGGAGTAGGTAAGCATTAATTCTCTGGTGGCATGAATTAATGTTTATTAATTAATTAAGTTCTGGGTTGAACATGGAATTAATTAATAGGAGGCCCACTTTATTATTTGCATTTGATCCCTGGTCTGGCCCAACATTGCTCAGAGCCCATTAGGGTCTATCAAACCCTAATAGCCCATTCTCCAGATCTATATAAATAGATAAATCTCTCATTTCCCCACATAAGTTTGAAGTTTCAAATCAGAAACCCTAGAGAGATTGAGAGAGAGTGGACTGCTGTAGATTCGGTAGCGTATCCTCACCAGATTTCCAGATCGAGCAAGGGAACATATAAGAAAATCAGATCTGTTGGAATAAGTCTCCGTCATCGATCTAGATCTGTTGATCAATCGCTCGAATTCTGGTATTCCGTAGATCCATCCCTTTGCAATTAACTTTGTAGGAGCATGCTTAGGTTCGCCTGATTTATTTAATTTATATTTATTTTCGATATCCTAAGAACGATCCAGCGCAAATTAAAGTGGCAATTCGCATTGTCTATTGTAGACTCGAATCCTACACTTGCATCGATCGACGTGGAATTGTGTCAGTCGACGTGGCTTTTGTTGCTGCATCGATCGACGTAGCTCCTGCATCAATCGACGTGGACGAATTGGCTGCTGAATCTTCACCTTGCTCCATGTCGTCGTTCTCCTACGAATCCTTCCCTGGTTGTTCTGGCCCTTCATATGATTTTCCCCCTCTCAGAGTGATGGCATTCACTTTATTCCTCTGATTTTGATTTTTGGGGTTGACTTGAGTGTTGCTTGGAAGCTGTCTGGGCTTGTGTTGGGTTCCAAGAGCCTCGACAATCTGACTGACTTGTGTCTCGATGGTCTGTATGTGCCTCTGCATTTGGTCCACCTTCGTATTCACCCCCGAGACTTCTTGCTCCAATTTGCCTACTTTATCTGTAGACCCCTTCATGAATTTTGCCAAAATCTCATCGAGATTCGGCTTCTTCTTCTCCACCACTTCTCCATCTTGAACTGCAAATCCAGGTGGTGGCTGCTCCGTAGCTTGAGGGTTCGCGTAGGAAAATCCAGGGTGGTTCCTCGCGTGATTATAGGTGTAGGGCTGGTTATGCTGCTGATATCCTCCATGGTAGTTGTTTTGGTAACCACCCCTCTAGATGAAATTTACATCGGCACAATCCCCCCCAGGCGGGGCTTGCACTGGCTCTACTGCAGCAATTGTCTTCTGTAGTTTTAGTGCAGCGAAGTCTTCCCTTAGCTTCTTCAACTCGGTTGCCAAATCAGGTTGTTCGGCAACTTTCTCCACCACTTTCTCAACAACTTTCACAGGCCGATGTCGACCCGGGGACCACCGTTGAGTGTTGTTGGCCATCCTTTGGAAGAATTCCATGGCCTTCTTTCCGCTTTTCGTCATGATGGTGTCTCCCAATGTGGTGTCCACCAACTCAACGGTCTTTTCGTTGAGTCCCTCGTAGAATGCTTCTGCCTGTTCTCCTAGAGGGAAACCATGTCCTGGGCAAGATCTCATTAGCTCCTTGTAACGCTCCCATGTCTCATTGAAGCTCTCAACGTGTCTTTGAGCGAATTGGATAAATTTCTTTCTTCTCTGTCTGATGACGTTCGGAGGGAAGAAGTTTTCTAGGAATTCATTCCTTAGCTCTGTCCATGTACTGATACTTCCCTTGTCCAGTGCAATAAACCAAGATTGTGCCTTATCCCGCAGAGAGAATGCGAACAGACGCATTCGAATGGCACTCTTACTGACCCCGCCAATCTTGACAGTGTTGCAGAGCATAAGAAACTTATCCAGATGTGCATAAGGATCCTCAGTAGCTCTTCCTCCGAATTTATTTTGCTGCACCATTTGCACAGCTCAAAGTTATTGACATTGATGCCAACTCTGAAGTCTGTCTCCTTGAACTGAGGTTTATATCGGTTTTGCATGGCCTCCTCTTCTTCCTCGTCGTCGGATTCATCTAGCTGATCCTGGTCATCATCCTCTCCATCATCAGGGTTATCTTCAAATAATGGATTGCGACAAAGATTCCTGTTATTCTAATTGTTCCTTTCGAGGTTTCTCTCCCGATTCAGTTGTTGGATTTGTGCCCTCATGGCTTGAACTTCTTGGAGAAGCACAACTTGCTCCTCCTGGGTCATTACTAGTGGAGGCGGTGGACCCGTTGGTTGTATGATTTCAGCCATTGGTTGGTTACTCGAGCTTGCTTCCTGTTTCTTTCATCAGTTCTTTCAGCAAGTAGCTTCAATTTTTGGGTCGTATTCCACTGGCTTTTTCCCACTAGCTCGTGTAATCATAGACTATTTGTACAGCAAAGGAGGTAGTGTAGTAAAACTGATAACAAAACTCAAAAAAATAGAAAAGCTAAAAAATTGAAAATTTGGAAGAACAAGCCTATGTCGATCGATGTGGAAATGAAAGCTGCATCGATCGATGCGATATGTACGTCGATCGATGCCAAACAGAAAGTTACAAAAATTCGCTTGAAAGTACAAAAATTACAACCTAAATCAGTATCTCAATCACATAACTAATAGTAAGATTATTTCTATTCAATCCCCGGCAATGGCGCTAAAATTTGATCGCTAAATTATTTTACTAGCGACTTAGCAAAGCTAATAATAAAGCAGCAAATAAAATTATCGAATCCCAGGGGAAAGAAGTAACGAAAAACCTTAAGTTCTAAAACGTAGTTTCTTGAAATACTAGTTAGGGGGAAATCATATTTTTGGTTTTGGTGAATTTCGAAAATCTTAATAACTTGGAATTTAAAGTTTAAACGAAAAAGAAAATAACTTGGTAAATTCAAATATGAGAAGCACAGATTCCAGGGATATCTACCTATCCAGAATCACGTGTATGGATAAATCGATTAATTCCCAATTTAGTTCCTACTCGTAGTGAAACATCTGAAAAGTATTGTGAATTTCTTTGTTGGACAATTCACAAAGTTGATTAATTCATTATCTATATCATGTCGGTCTCAAGACTAATCAATTAACTCCAAAAACCCTACGGATCTATTCCTATAATCTATTTCCCACTTTTCAAACAAGAAATCAGTTTATATTGTGAAAACTCTTTCCATTGAAAACTATCACATTTACGTCTCTAATTCTCAACTAATTAATCCTAAGACGTGGCCAGCAACTCAAGATTACGAATAAGCACATAATTCACAAACTACGATGGGAAAGGGAAATTAAGTCAATTAATCAAACATGCATACTTGTAGTTCGAAACCCTAGAATCTGAAAGATGTTTAGTTACACATATTCATAGTAAAATTCATCAAAGATAAATAAAACCTGAATTGCATAAAAACTTGGGTCTGAGACTTACCACAAATATCTGTCTTCAAACATAAAACTCAACTACAGCTTGGAATCTCTAAAAACTAAAATTTGGAATGAAGCACACTCAAAGTTCGAAATTACATGGCTTTAAACAGTGGTGATAGATGTATCATACAGTATCTAGAGTTAAATCTATCTAAATCTTCAAATCAGGATCAAATCTGGACTTCTAGGATCCATATTGATCGACGCAGCATTCACGTCGATCGAACTTGAATGGGTCACATCGATCGACGCGGGTTGTGCGTCGATCGACGTGGACTTGGCCTCCGCTGGTCTGCGTCGATCCTTGCATCAATCGCCCCCTCAAGCAAGCTGCGTTGATCGACACGAGTCTGTGTTGATCGACGCAGGTCTGAAATCCGAACATCTCCAAATTCTTCACTATTTCCGACTTAAAATCCTCTTCTGCGTGGTGTCACGGTTTTGGCCATAACTTTCACTCCCAAACTCCAATTGACCCGATTCCAGTTGCATTGGAAAGATAGCTCAAATATCTATCCATTTCCATGTGTCAATAGCCCGAATCACTCATGTGGAAGAACTCTTCACTGCTACTCTTACACATCACTGCTTTCACAACGGTTTTCTCGTGAATTTAGGCCTAAAACCTGCAAAAACACCAAGACGCGCCTAATACCACTCAATATAGACTCATGCATAAAATATATGTATAAACTCAATAAAACTACATAGAATAGTATAACCTATTATAGATAAGTGAGTAAAATAATGAACTTATCAAACCCCCCAAACTTGAACGTTTGATTGTCCTCAATCAATAGGCAAGAAAGAAATCAAAAGATCATGCAGTTAAAGTGCAATGCCTCACAAGATTCATCACAGTCAAGAATCAAAAATCCACTACCCACAAGCAATTTGAAAGAGACAGAAAATTCATCAACCGTGGAGGTACTGACAGGAAGTCCGGATCAGTTTTAAGAGAGGAGAAGGGGGAAGATATCACTAGATTGAAGCAATTAACCATGTGGCATTCTTCCTGGTAGCTTCCCTCATTGTGCTTTTGCATTGCTTTGTAGTTAAAGAAGGTGATTGATTCATTGTTGACGCAAAACGTCAGTTTTCCGTCTCGGATATCAATCAGTGCTCCCCCAGTCTTCAAGAACGGTCTCCCCAAAGTCAGTGGAATGTTGTGGTCTTCTTCCTTGTCAAGAACCACGAAATCTACGGGAATGATAAAGTCTTTCACCTTCACCAGTACATCTTCCACAATGCCTCCTGGATAAGACACGGATCTGTCAGCCATCTGCAGTGATATGGTCGTTGGTTTGATGTTTCCGATCTCCAGTCACTTGAAGATTGACAGTAGCATTAGGCTGATAGATGCGCCGGAATTGCAAAGAACTCTATCAAAGGTCTCTCCTCCAATCACGCAGGAAATTGTGAAAGATCCTGGATCCTCTCTCTTCAGCAACATCTTCTTCTGAATCATGGCACTACATTCCTCAAACAAATTGACCGTCTCATGCTCCAAAAAGGGTCTCTTCTGAGAGACCATGTCCTTAAGGAACTTGATGTATCCGGGCATCTGTCGCAGTGCTTCAACTAGTGGAATGTTGATGTGTACTTTTTTCATATTTTCTAGGAAGCTTGCATATCTCTCGTTCATCTTTGTTTTGGCAAAACGTTGTGGATACGGAATAGGAGGTTGCTTAGCCGGTGGACTGGGAGCCTGCTGTTGGAATTGAATACATAAAAGCGTTATGATTGGTATATTGGGAAACGTTATGTTTGATATACTGGTAATTATTAATGAGTTGCAATAAACAACTCCTGTCTGAATTAACAATCATACGATGCGAACAAACACATCCAGTTATCTCGTCGATAGGGAGATCATACGGTGTGTAAGAGATCACCGAAGATCGTATAGATCGTTCGACCTAGCGAGATATAAACAGTTATCACGGCTGAGACAATTTCTGGTTTGGCTGTCGGTTTAGGCTGCGGCACACAAGTCCATAAATGGTTTATCTTGATTGCTTTGTGTGACCGGTACATCTCAACGTATTGATAGGATCAACAGTGAGATGAACCATTCTACTTGACATATGAATGAGTAAAGATCTCGGTAACTTGGACGGATCTAAAGTCCATTGAAAGCAGCGGGCACACATGGGTTAACTGTCACTTTGACTTGCTATGGTGGAGAGTCTTACATGTACTCGTATATCTGCATCATGGGTGATGGTAGTTTGTGTGGGGTTTCCTCAGGCTGGATTTAGATAACCATATCCGTTTCAGGATGGTGACATTCCTTGGGAAGCTCACGAGGTTTGTTATGCTAAATCCTGCAGGCTGAATCATTGATTCAAGCCTAAGCGATAAGGATTGAGTGGTACTACTCAAGAATAATAAGAGATTCATTAATTACAGCTAATTGTCATACGCTGAATTAATTAATGAATTTCTGAAACCTTATATATGGGGATCAACAAAGTCAATGCAACCCGTTCCTAATAACGTGGTAATAAAGGGGTAGGTAAGCATTAATTCTCTGGTGGCATGAATTAACGTTTATTAATTAATTATATTCTGGGTTGAACATGGAATTAATTATTAGGAGGCCCACCTTATTATTTGCATTTGATCCCTGGTCTGGCCCAACATTGCTCAGAGCCCATTAGGGTTTATTTAACCCTAATAGCCTATTCTCCAGATCTATATAAATAGATAAATCTCTCATTTTCCCACATAAAATCAGAAACCCTAGAGAGATTGAGAGAGAGTGGGCGGTTGTAGTTCCGGTAGCATATCCTCTCCAGATTTTCGGATCGAGCAAGGGAATCGATCAGAAAATCAGATCTGTTGGAACAAGTCTCTCATCGATCTAGATCTGTAGATCAGTCGCTGGAATTCAGGTATTCCGTAGACCTATCCCTTTGCAATTAATTTTGTAGGAGCATTCTTAGGTTCGCCAGATTTATTTAATTTATATTTATTTTCGATATCCTAAGAACGATCCTTGGCAAATTAAAGTGGCAATTCACGTTGTCTATTGTAAACTCGAATCCTACACCTGCATCAATCGATGTGGAACTGTGTCGATCGGCGTGGCTTTTGTTGCTACGTTGATCGACGTAGCTCCTACGTCGATCGATGTGGATGAATCAGCTGCTGAATCTTCAACTTGCTCCACGTCGTCGTCCTCCTGTGAATCCTTCCCTGGCTGTTCTGGCCCTTCATATGATTTTCCGCCTCTCAGAGTGATGGCATTCAGTTGATTCCTCTGATTTTGATTTTTGGGGTTGACTTGAGTGTTGCTTGGAAGCTGTCTGGGCTTGTGTTGGGTTCCAAGAGCCTCGGCAATCTGACTGACTTGCGTCTCGATGATCTGTATGTGCTTCTGCATTTGATCCACCTTCGTATTCACCCCCGAGACTTCTTGCTCCAATTTGCCTACTTTATCTGTAGACCCCTGCATGAATTTCGCCAAAATCTCATCGAGATTCGGCTTCTTATTCTCCACCACTTCTCCATCTTGAACTGCAAATCCAGGTGGTGGCTGCTCCGCAGCTTGAGGGTTCGCGTAGGAAAATCCAGGGTGGTTCCTCGCGTGATTATAGGTGTAGGGCCGATTCTGCTGCTAGAGAGATTGAGAGAGAGTGGGCGGTTGTAGATTTGGTAGCGTATCCTCACCAGATTTCCAGATCAGAAAATCAGATCTGTTGGAACAAGTCTCCGTCATCGATCTAGATCTGTAGATCAGTCGCTGGAATTCAGGTATTCCGTAGATCCATCCCTTTGCAATTAATTTTATAGGAGCATGCTTAGGTTCGCCTAATTTATTTAATTTATATTTATTTTCGATATCCTAAGAACGATCCTTGGCAAATTAAAGTGGCAATTCACGTTGTCTACTGTAGACTCGAATCCTACAATTGGTATCAGAACGAGGTTCTAGTTCTTAGGCTCTATCCTGAATAAATTGTGATTAAATAAATATGTATGTTCATGGATGGATTTAAAATTGTTGTGGACGTTTTTGTTCTCGTGGCCCCTCTTTGTTTTGGTTTTGTTTTAAATCGCGAGAAAATCCGCGATTAGATTGATAGGAAAATATGTAATAGTCTAGATCTGTTTTGTATTTTTTTTATTCAATCTGTAAACCAAATCTGATCGAGAATGAAGAGCTGAGCGACAAGGTTAAACTGCAGTTTCCGGTGCGCCGGGCAAGCAGCAGCCGTGTGCAGGCGGTGGGCGGTGGCGATACACTTCCTGTGAGTTCTTCCACTATACACTTGAGAGCTGAGCGATACACTTCCTGTGAGTTCTTCCACTATTAACGGATTTTCTGTCTCTTTCAAATTGCTTGTGGATAGTGGACTTTAAACCCTTGACTGTGATGGATCTTGTGAGGCATTGCACTCTAATTACATGACTTTTTGATTTTTTTTCATGCCGATTGATTGAGGACAATCAAACGTTCAAGTTTGGGGGGGTTGATAAGTTCCTTATTTCACTCACTTATCTATATTATTTTCCATTATTTTATGTAGTCTTCTTAATTTTATTTATATATTTCATGCATGAGTCTATTACATGTGGTATGACGTTTGTCATGGTGCGGTTTTGCAGGATAAAGGCTTAAATTCACTAGAAAATTGTTCTGAAAGCAGTGACGTGCAAGAGTAGTAGTGAATAGGTTCTCCACACAAGGAATTCGGGCTATTAGCGTGTGGCAATGGATAGAGCTTTGAATTAGCTTTAACGCAACTAGAATCGGGTCAATCGGAGTTTGGGAGTGAAAGTTATGGCCAAAACCGTGAGACTGTGCAGACAGGGCAGATCGACTTCGGCCGAGGCAAAATCGACCTGGACTGAGGTGAAGAGCTAAAGTTCAACCGACGCCTCTCCACCTCGGTCAAAGTGCGGAAAATCTGGCAGATTTTGAGTCAAATTCGAATCAAATCATTTCTTTAGCCCTAGACTTGATAGGTGATCGCTAAATTATTTTACTAGCAACTTAGCAAAGCTAATAATAAAGCGGTAAATAAAATTATCGAATCCCAGGGGAAAGAAGTAACGAAAAACCTAAAGTACTAAAACATAGTTTCTTGAAATATCGGTTAGGGGGAAATCAAATTTTTGGTTTTGGTGAATTTCAAAAATCTTAACAACTTGGACTTTGATATGTGCGTAAAATGACCTATATTTCGATGTGTGAGCGTGCATGTTTGTGTCCATTTTACTCCCATACCATATGTATTTGTATTCACTTTGTTGTGTTTTCGTGTTTTTTGTGTTTTGGATGTTGTAGGTTAGGTTTGGAGCATAAAACAACGTTTTCGGCTTAGTTTTGGAGGAAAATTGCCTGAGCCGAAGGTCAAAAGGAAGTAGGATCGACCGAGAGGAGCAAAAGGAAGGAAGAGACCGGATTTCAAAAAATTCACCTGGCCGAGCCAGTTCAGGCTCGATCGAGCCTTGATGGACAGAGGCTTGTCTCGGCCGACCCTACTAGGCTCGACTGAGCCAGTCACTTCAGAGGGCTCGCTCGGCCTAGCCAAACCCGATTCGGCCGAGCCAGATCGGGTTTTGACAGTTATTTCCGATTTTTCAGCTATCTCGGGTGAGCTAAATTCGGCTCGGGCAATCCTAGGCTCTGTTTGCTCGTCTATAAAAGGGGGATTCTCGGGCAAGCTAGAATTCACCCCAAATCCCATCTCTAATCCTACTCCATCGTAATCCAAGAGGAGCAAGAGCTAATCCACCATCATTGGAGAGGAATTGAAGATCAAAGTTGGTAGATCAAGATCAAAGTGCTCAATTTAGGGGAAGAATTCATTCAAACCTATCTCTTGTAATGTTTGGTTTTAAATTGAATATTGTAATGTTGAACATTGGAGGTATGGAATTCTAAATTTCTTTGGATGTTGATTTTAATGAAGGTGTGAGAAACTAGGTTGAATTATGTTTGTTTACTTTCCTATTTGAGATTGAATCACACTAGAGCTTGTTCACATGCACCTAGGTGAAGGTAATAGCCAATCTAGGTGTTAATTGATACGAATTTTGCAGCCAAAACGCGGAAAGGAGTGTCGTGAATAGTGTGAGTTTTTTTGTTCCTTGATCCAATCCCTGTGCGCAGATAGGGCATAGGATGATGATTTACGTGCTATTAGGAGTGTTCTAGGATCTGATAACGTAGCTGTTTGAGGTTCTTAGTATAATCAACGGTCGATTCACCGTGACTGGGGGTTGGATAGTGTAGGGTAATAGTCCATCCTTCTAGGAATTAAATATGTTTGCATCATAGTTCAACGCAAGTGGATCACACCTAAGTTCTTATCAACATCCGTTCTTACTCATTTGAGAACTTGTGAGACTTGTTCTACCATTTTTACTACAAATTGAAGTGTTGTTTGAATTTACATTTTATGCTAAATGAAGTTGATTGATTGCTTAAGTATGGATGTAGCTAGTTAAGTTTTGCACTAGGAATTTAGACAAAAACTCAACGTTACTTGTTTGCTTAGCTATAACATTTCCCTAACAAGTAAGTAGTATTCAATAGGGCAAATTCGAAAGAACCTTGGATTGAAAATTTAACTTGGTTTGTGTGTTGAATTACACGTGCATCAGACTTTAAAGTTTAAACGAAAAAGAAAATAACTTGGTAAATTCACATATGAGAAGCACAGATTCCAGGGATATCTACCTATCAGGTATCATGTATATGGATAAATCGATTAATTCCCAATTTAATTCCTACTCATAGTGAAACATCAGAAAAGTATTATGAATTTCTTTGTTGGACAATTCACAAAGTTGATTAATTCATTATCTATCTTTTGTCGGTCTCAAGACTAATCAATTAACTCCAGGAACCCTACGGATCTATTCCTATAATCTATTTCCCACTTTTCAAACAAGAAATCAGTTTATATTGTAAAAACTCTTTCCATTGAAAACTATCACAGTTACGTCTCTAATTCTCAACTAATTAATCATAAGATGTGGCCAGCAACTCAAGATTACGAATACGCATAGAATTTACAAACTACGATGGGAAAGGGAAATTAAGTTAATTAATCAAACATGCATACTTGATAGTTCGAAACCCTAGAATCTGAAAGTTGTTTAGTTACACATATTCATAGTAAAATTCATCAAAGATAAATAAAACCTGAATCGCATAAAAACTTGGGTCTGAGAGTCTTCCCAAAAATATCTGTCTTCAAACATAAAACTCAACTACTGCTACTCTTACATGGCATTGCTTTCGGAACGGTTTTCTTGTGAATTTAGGCCTAAAACCTGCAAAAACACCAAGACGTGCCTAATACCACCCAATATAGACTCATGCATAAAATATATGTATAAACTCAATAAAACTAAATAGAATAGTAGAACATAATACAGATAAGTGAGTAAAATAATGAACTTATCAATAAGATACACTCCCACACCTATAAATAAGCCTCAAATTCGAGTTTTAATCACCTCCTATCACCATATATCACCTCTTATAATCCTGAATCATATTTTACACCTTTGAAGCATTGAACATCCTTTATTTTCCAGCACGAACCTTTATTTTCTTGAAATTTATTTTCTGCACTTTAATAATATGTTTTGTTTTGGTTTTCTATCTGCTATGTGTGGCTAGAAACCCTAGCGGTTTCTAGGGCAATGAATATCAATCGAATGCATATTTAATTGATTAAAATTGAATTGCTTAGTTTTGAATTCCTGTTTGAATTATTAGGATTTAGAATTAATCAGATCGAAAGATAGAATTAATACTAGGTTTACAGTTATTGATTGAAGGATTGAGAAGAGAAAATTAATAACAGGAAAAGGAATTCGAATACAATTAAGAATCTGTCCTAGGGGAAGATAGTAATTGTAGGGTTAATATGAGGAATTATAAAAGGTTGATTAGTATTGTATTATTGCGGCCGACAAAGCATATACATTCACATACTAGTAATCTAGGCTATAATTGTCCGACCAAGAAGTTATAGTACATTAAGATTTCCCACCAAAGCAAGTTAATCGATTATGTGTAATTTGATTGATAGTTTTCCCTAGGATCTGTGTCCCCTTTATTGCATTTAAAACTCTTTAAATTCCCGTACTATTTTCTTTAAATTTCAACCCCTGATTTTTGATAACTCAAACAATAGATTTTAGGATCAAGGCTAGTACATGAAGTAATTTCATTACACACAATTCCTCTGGGTTCGACAACCTTAGGGTACTTTTATAAATTTATTTGTCACTGTGTCTGCAATTTATCAATAGAAATTACAGTGATCATCCATAACCAAGGAACACACCTTCATTTCTTTGGGAACAAAGGTATTTAACTTAGACTTTCTATTATTATGGATGTAACGTGTAGAACCGAAAGCACGTAGATGAGCTATAGAAGGCATCTTTAACATTGTAGACCTCGTACGGGGTTTTGTGATGAGGACTGTTGATGGCACTTATGTTCTGAGTATAACATGTTATCATCAAGGCTTCTCCCCAATAGCCTTCGCCCAAGCTTTCTTTTGCATGCATGGTCTTCACTGCCTCTTTAAGTGTTCTGTTTCTTCGCTAGGTAAGACCATTCTACCGAGGAGTCCTTGGAGCTGACTTCTCATGAGAGATTCTAGAGTCAGCAATGATATCTTTAACGGACCATTGCAAAACTCAGTTCCGTTATTAGAGTGGATCCTCTTCACGGTGACTCCCTTGTTGTTCTACACTTGAAGGATGAGTTCTGGAAGTTGAAGCTTTACCTCATCATTGGTTTTCAATAGCCTCACCCATGTATATCTCGAGTAGTCATCAACTACAAGGAGATGAATCTCTTTCCTCCAATGATGGGTGGCTTGACCGGTCCAAATAAATCCACGTGCAGCAGCTCCAAGATCCTATATGTGTTTGCTGTGATTGGGCGATTCTCTAATGATGCCTTGGTCTGTTTTCCCATCTAGCACGCCTTGCAGACACCATCTTCCTTCTTGATCCCAGTTTGAGGAAGTCCTTCCACAAGCTTATGTTTGGCTAAGTTCCTGATGGATTGAAAATTCACGTGACTAAGTCTCTTATGCCATAGCCAATTTATTCCTTCCTGGGATGAGCTTGTTGCGACAAAGCACGTCTCAAGCTGTCCACTCTCCCAGTCCACAATGTAGAGACTTCCTTTCTTCATTCCCTTCAACACGGTCTCTTTGAATTCTTTATTATTGATCAAGCAATCATCTATGACAATGTCACCTCATATTCAAATTGGATAAGTTGAATGATACTCAGTAGGTTGTAATTGAGGTTGGTGACTAATGATGCATTGTTGATAGTGATTCCATTGTACTTCTAGTATCTTTTGCCTATTACTCTCCCCTTTGAATTGTCTCCAAAGACAACTGGGGGTCATCTTGCCATCTTCAAGTCTGACAGCAATTTCTTTTCTCCGGTCATGTTGGAAGAACACCCATTATCCAAAATCCAAGCTCTCTTCTTCTTCTTGAGGTGACTTTGGTGACCCTGTACCTGCAAAGGTTAGACTCTAGGTACCCGAGCTTCTGCGGGTCTTGCTGGGTTAGTATTATGGATCCATCCTTTGGAATCCATACTCGCTTCACCTTAAGTTTAGGTGTAGCAACCTTCTCTGCCTTTTTCTTCCTTCTATAATAATGTATGATATTTGTATGCATATAAGAAGGAATGGGATGTGTGTGTGAAACCTTACGAGAGACTGAGTTTCTCGAAACCAAGTTTCCTAGAACTGACTCACTAGAAACTGAGTTTCTTGAAACTAAGTTTCTGCTTGGTTCTCGGAAACCAAGTCTGGGGTGTGCAGTCTTCCTAGCCCTTGAAATAGGAAAATGATTAGGCTTAGACCTCGAGTAGATGTCCCTCCTACTCGAATAAGTTCTCTTCTCATAAGAATTATGAGAAAGGAACCTTGGATTTCTAGAATCCAGAGATGATATTGACTTCTTACGAAGTTCAGTTTTGGTAATTGAGGTGGGTTTCCTCACATTAGGAGCACTCTGCTTCACCCACTATTTGGACATAGATGGTTTCATCTCAGGTTTATTTGGTTTTGAAACCAAATTACTTTTAAGTTTGGGGACTGAGCTCAGTTTTGAAACTGACCTTTGTCTCTTGCCCTGATTAACCAATTTAGAGTTTTTGTCAGAGCTGACAACTCCTTTGCCCAACAACTTAACTTATAAACTAGAATCGTTTTTAAATGATGATCACTTGGATCTCTAGTTTGAGAAGTTGATTCATGATTGTTCGAACTGTCCTCATTAAAACCTAAGCCAGACTTGTCTGAGGGATCTCTTTGGCTATTGAAGGCCTCATCAACTTTACTAGAACTTGAGTATAGAGAACAAATCAGCTTCTGGTCTTGAGCAATTTTAAGTTTAAAAAACTCTCATTCTTCAGAAACATTTTTAAAATTTGTAAAAAGATTAGAATGCTCATCTTTCAGTTTGTTCAAATCCTCACTATTTGACCTATATCTTTCGATCTCCTTGGTCAATTCTGAAACATTAAGTTTTAGTGAGTCATTTTCTCTCACCAATGCATTTTTCAATTTATTAAATTTAGAGAATTCTTTATTTAAAACTTAAAGAGTGACATCCTCTAAATCCGAGCAATGGGATTCAGAGTCCTCTTAAATGCATGCGACATGAATTGAAACTGAGTTTGAGGTGGTTACCAAATTTTGTGACTCATATTCATTTCCTTTTTCTTCAGAGTCAGATGCCTCGTCTTCTCCAAGCTTGGCCATCAGCACTAAACATTCTTCTTGTACGACCTCATCATCTAAAGTGTAGTATCCATCATAATTGTCTGAGATATCTGGAACCTTAGTTATGGAGAGCGTGGTCTTTGCTACTGCTCTGGATACTTTCTTTTTGAATATCCTCTTAAGGTGTTCTCTCCACACCTAGGATACCATCGGGCATTCGTACTTTATGTGGTCAGGAGAGTTGCATTCAAAACTTCGGGGGTCTCTCATTGAATTTTTGTTCACTAGCTTGTGAACCCTCGTTCTTGGCCTTTACCTTCTCTAGAAGCTTTGTCAGCTTCCTCATATGTTCTTCAAGCTCGGACATTGAGCTCTCTTCCTCTTTCTTCTGATAAGAAGGTATTGGTGCTGACTTTGTTGCAGAGCTTTGACCTTGTGCTCTGTCAGCTTGGTAAGACTTTTGAGGCCTTCTCTTGAAATCTCTCTTCACGAAGAAGGTAGCATCTTTTTCGTGTTGTGTGATGACATTCCGCACGACTTCATTTCTGTTTGCCATCTGGATATCCTATTCGTGGGCTTGGAGTTAGGCAAACACATCTTTTGTGGACATCTTGGATAGATCCTTCTCTTTAAGACTGGTGACTTTCATGAACCAATCCTCTTTCAGCATCTTAGAGAGGATCTTTGCATTTAAATCAGCAGTCGTGTACTCTCTTCCAATATTCTTTAGCTCGCACACTATGGCATTGAAGCGAGCCTCCATGGATGTTGGTCCCGAAATATCAGAGTCGTCGTGTTGATAACTTAACACGAAATGCAGCGGAATAGTTTTATATCTCTTGCACTTAACGTTATTTTCAAAAAGTTTGTTAGCTCAAGTTATAACTTAAGTTTGTGTTCAGATATACTCTAGCAACTCCGTTGCTAGGTTTCAAATCGATCTTTGAGCAGTAACTTAATAAAATAGTAAACGCACACAAGATTTATAGTGGTTCGATCAAATAGATCTACGTCCACTCCTTAGCCGAATCGCTAAGAATTTCACTAGAAAAGTATACAGATTACAAGGAATCGCCTTTCCAGTTAAGTAGGCAGTGAGCTTTCGGCCTGACTACTTGACAGCTATCCTCCGTGAGTCTGCACTTCTCTGGTAAGGTT
>JAPKLW010000736.1:54464-75674 GCA_026898455.1 Plectranthus barbatus
TAAAACAAATTTTTTTAAACTATATTCATGCATAATTAACAACGTCGAGACCGAATACGAATGCGAAATCCAGAAACAAAGAAAAAAATCTGATCGACAAAAGTAATATAAATCAATTCGAACAAAGAAGGAAGAAGAAATCAAATCGCGCGAAGAAAGGAATAAAAAATCTAATGAGATACAATTTCAGATTTTAAAAAAAAGCTAAAATTACAAAAATAACCTTAATTTTGCAAAACTGCTGGATAATCGAGGAAAACTGCACACGGAGTAAAATAGATCATGAGCGTTGAAATCACAAAATCAAAGGCTAAGATTTATTCTTATTTCTCATACTAAAAACTATTCTCATATGATCACTACTATATATATATATATATATATATATATATATATATATATATATGCGATCCAGTGAGAACCACTCTTAACATAAGAAATAAGAACCAATCCTCACCATTGATTTTGATGAATGAACGCTCAGGATTTTACTAAAATTTTCCGTCATTATATCTCAAAAAACCTGCATTATAGGGCATTTTTGTCATTTTGTACTTATTTAAGATTTTGTTTGCATATTCTATCTCGACATTCATTATATATCTAACAAACACGCATTATACACTTAGGAAACATGCATTATATACCTAGGAAACATGCATTATATACCTAACATTCATTATATACCTAACAAACATCTTCCTGCGTTATAATATGGTATTGCTCTTATTTTAGAACAATATTACTATCATTATACGACATTACTTCCTCTATTATATATAATATTACTTTTATTTTAGAGAAAAATTATATTACCTTCATTATAATGCATATGTTATTACTATATAATAACAAGTGCAAATATAATGATGAATGATGATTTCGCTGAAATAAACATGTTGCATTTTATCTATCATATTCTGCATTATATACTATAACTTCATGCATTATATTGTACAACTACATTCATTATATAATAATTCGTGTACTGTTACGAGAATTATGCATGTTATACATGATATTACTTTTATTTTAGAGAAAATTATATTACTTTCATTATAATGCATATGTTATTACTATATAATAAACAACAAGTGCAAATATAATGATGAATGATGATTTCACTGAAAAAACATGTTGCATTTTATCTATCATATTTTGCATTATATACTATAATTTCAAGCATTATATTGTGCTATTGTATTCATTATATAACTTCATGCATTATATTGATCTCGACATGCATTATATACCTAGCAAATATTCATTATATACCGAACAAACATGCATTATATAATATAGTAATATACATTTATATAATATAACAAAAAAATACATAATTAAAAACAAGTAATATATGATCAACTTTTATAACAACTATGATATTATCTACAGTATGCAAAGATAATGAATTTTTTTTTTTTTTTGATTTTGGAGGAAAAAATTTATTGCATTTTATCTATCATATTCTGCATTATATAATATAACTTCATGCATTATATTGTGCAACTCCGATCATTATATAAGAATTCGTGTACTGTTACTAGAATTATGCGCATATAATCACTAATTTTCATTTTTTACGATGATTTTTAATTCGAAACATATGCAATAGGGATTTCGTTTGAAAGATAATTAAATTACCTTTAATTTGATATATGATACATTAAAAAATAATCTAAATCGAAGAAGATATGATCATTTAAAGATTTAGGATGATTTTAGAGGAGAGAGAAAAAAAATTACAAAATTACACTTTAATGCATGTTTCACTACACTATAATGCAGACGGGATTTATTTAGTCTTGAGCGTTGGATCATCAATTGGATGACCGAGATTAGTTCTTATTTTCACATGGTAAGGGGAGTTCTCATATGATCACTCCCATATATATATATATATAGAGTTGTGATCATATGTTAACCACTTCCCAGATGTTACCTGTTACCTCGCTGGCGGTGAATTATCTAGACAAGCTTACTACATTATCTAGGCAAAATCAGGTACATTGCGAAGATAATATACTACAGTACATTATCTATTACAGTTTGTAATGTAGTACATTACAAACTGTGTGCCTGAATTACCAACATATTGCTGATTCAGATCCAGGTTTGTCAGTTCTTGATCCAAATCTTCAATCCCAAAGCAAGAGTAATTGAAGAACAATAAAAACAAATTTGCTGAATCTTAAAAGTAGCAAAAGTCCTAAATTTCAAAACCTACATGCTATTTATACAAGATATGAAGGGTTAAATATTGCACTGGGTCCAAGTCTTGAAAATTCGTCAAAAAGCTTTGTATGTCGATCGACATATGCTGCCCTGCATCGACCGAGATGCATCCACTTCGATCTACTCTTTTCATTCCATATCGATGGACATGCAGATCGCCCGAAGCTTATGACATCGACTCTCCCTGCTTGCTTTTCATGTGACTTGTTGAAAGTGGTTTTTGCTTGAAGTCACCAAATGTCAAACATATGTACTGATAAATATGCTATCTTGTCTCTTTCCCCACAAATTATACTTACTGCTAATCATTCATAGAAGTATATTTGTACGAAAATATTCAAAATTAATAATTTACTTAATGAGATGAAACTTTTAAGATCAGGTTATTTCTTTAGAAAAAATTAGTATTGCATCCACGTGATGTGTGGAAACATTAATTATTTATATTAATATAAGATGCATTTTTTAATGTGTAAATTACAAAATTATATAATAACATATATAACATAAATTAATATATTATTTATATATAATATTAAATTGACATTCATTTTATTTACTCTTGGTTAATTTATTAAACTTCATTTTATGAATCTCGTATGAATTTCTAAATCAAAATAATGTTTATAAATTATTTTCTTTTAATATGTATTATTTTGTTGTTATTGATTAGTTTTATTTCATAATTTATTATTTATTAGTGTGTTGGAACTTTTAGTATTTTATTGCAATAAAATCTAAAACATTGAACCTTTCATTTCTCTCTCTCTCGCAATTTTTTAGAATCAAAACAAACTAAAATATCTATTCTAGTGATGAGGTGTTATTTTTTAACACCATTGGATAAATATCTAATCATGTGCATAGATTCATGCTTTATGCATATTAAACTTGGACATCAAACTTATTGACATAAAATTTGACTTAGTAATCTCAAATGTGTTGGAGAATTATATGCCCCGTCTCACTCTCTCCTCAACCTTTTATTATACGCAATTGTTATATTAAAATATGACGGTTGTTCTTCACTTTATTGATGTTACTTATGAGGTTCACGTAATCATGTCTATAAAGTTAGCTTTCATATGATATTGTTTTGACCACCTGTAGTGCATATACCTCATAATAGTTTGATACAGAATAATATGATTTTCATGTGTTATGAAATTTTTCTCTGTCTAAATAACGTCACTATTGAATTCTTCATACAGTCTCGTCATACAGTCTCTGTGGGTTCGATTACCTTCGGGTACTTTTATAAATTTATTTACCCTGTGCTATAATCTGTGTGCCTGGTTTAGGGGTGTGACAATTATTTTTTAAAAGAATAAAATAATATTGCGACGAATAGTTCCGTCTCAAAATAATAACTATTTTTTAAATAAAATATAAATATTGGTGACAGATTTTTCAGTAGCAAAGTTTTGCAATGGTTGTTTCAATCTCAAATTCGTCGCTAATATTGATCGTTGAAAACTGATCGCTAATCCGTCGCAATTTTGCAACTCGTTTTCCTGGCAGTCGCAATTTATGTTGCAAATTTCAAGTTTTCTTGTAGTGCTCGCTCGGATTGTTTTAGAGGTGAAAATATTTTGTCTGGACCAAGGGGTCACAAATTTGAGATTCCTCGAAAATTATCTTGGTAGATGAATTTAAATAAATGTATTCCCATTAAAAGAAAAGGTTGGTACCATGCAAAAATTCAACAGCATAGAATGATGCATGAATTTGAAATTATAATTTTATACCAACTCCAACAAATTTGATTCTAGACATTCTTCATCCCCCAATATTGACATTTGTTTTACTCATTCAATGTGGTTCTATAACACAATGGGTGCTAAACGAGTGCTCGGATAGGATTAAGGTTTAGACGGTCTAGTTTGGGTCTAAATAATATTCAATTTGTAAATTTATTTTTTCTTTAAAACATTATAAATATATAAACATGTATTATGTCCCTTCGTTCCGGGTATTGTGGTTAAAACACATTTCCTGTGACTGAGAGGTCACATGTTCGAGCTCCTCCCAGGGGGACATCTGGGTGTATGAGTGTGTATGAGTTTGAGATTAATGTAGGTTTATTCAAAAAAAAAAAACATGGAATATATTCGGTGCTAATATTGAGTTTATGTTGAATTGAAATAAATCCACACCATTCAACTGCAAAAATTAATGGTCCAAATTATACCTATTCTTAATTTATGCTAAATTATTTTATCTAATATTTATAAAATATATTGTGATTGGGAGAGGATCCAGTGAGAAAAATCTCTCTTGAGAAAGTTGCTTGATTATGTTTACGACATTGCTTAATAATGTTTAGGTTTATTGCTTGATTACCAAGTTGATTGATTTGTTTTAGATATTGTTTGATTGTGTTTTAGTTGTTATTTGATTCTATGTAAACCATTGATTTATTTAAATCTAATGAATATGATTTTTTTTTTTCTCATACGAATACAATGGTTATAAATAATGCTTATTTTTTAATAATTAATATATTTCTTTAATCTCAACAGTTGTAAGATCCATCTAAGAAACATAAATTCAATTCTTGAATGGACTTCATTTTTAGTATGAATTCCAATTCTACACAAATATTAGTAATTAAAAAACAAGACTATATAAAGGGACATTTGGTTTAATTGTAGGGAATTATTATGCATATGAGTTTGATAGTAAAAAGAATGAGTCTTGGTTTGAACTTGGGAATCATCGGTTTATGAGATGGGTTTTGAAATATTTTCAATTCAGATGATTATCTTTTTTAAGTTTATAGATTTAGAAAATAATTAAATATTACATAAATAATAATTAATTTAATTATAAAAAATAAAGAAAATAAAATTATAGTAAAAATAAATAAATAATCTATTTTATTTATTTTATATATTATAAAACCAAGATACAAAATAAAAGATTGATTTAATAATAATACCATTATGATATACTAAAAAGAATAATATATAATTATAATTATACAAATATAATTAGTATAATATTTTAGAATAATATTATAAAAAAATAATAAAAAAGTAATTATAAAATAACATGAAATAAAAAAAAAATTGGTAATAAAAAAAAAATCGATAATGAGATTTGAGAATGAGAATGAAACCCACCATTTTGGAAGGTTTTAGTAATTCCTAAATATTTGGGTCTTATCCTCATTTTTCATTCTCATACCCTTCACCCAAACTATGGTTTCCAAATGATTCATTCCCTCTTTCCGAAATTTACCAATCAAATAGATCCTTAAGACTATATAAATTTTAATTATTCTTTTAAACAATTTAAAAAAAATTGGGTGCTCAAGCCGACCAAAAAGTGATTAATCCAAATTCGATTTTAATACAAAAAATTTAATTATGATATGGGTAACGTAATGATCACCTTATCTGATTTTCACATCGATATCTATAAACAATCTAAAGTCTTAAAACTTTCCACCAAAAAATATGCATTACAATTTCAGAAAAAAAAAGTACAAATTTGAATACTCATAAACAAGTATCATACCATCATGAGCTCTATATTTCAAATTATACTCATCGATTACCAATAAACGCCATGTATAGATGCCATTTGGAATAGAGTAAGATTGCAAGAAATCAATTGGAGTATGCCTAGAGGCATAGTTGTAAAAATCGCTAGGCGCTAATCGGACGGTGAAGTGACACCTAGTGCCTAGTTGGTCTAGTCGGCTCCTAGTCAATACCTAAATGACACCTAGTCGGTCATGGAAAAGTTTCAAATTTTATAATCCTTCTGTCCCGCTTCATTAGTCATATTTTTCATTTTTGTCTGTCCCATTACATTATTTCAATTTCCTAAAATGGAAAAAAACTCTCACAACAAAAAAAATATTAATTTTACTACACTCACATATATTGGTTGCTGTGTCGGATCAAAATTGCACTAATGACCCGAGACAGAGGGACTATTATATATAATTATTTTATAATGAATATTCCCATTTTTTTAGTATTTTTTCTCAATCTTACAATATTTTCATCTCTGTCTTTCCAAATCCATTTTCCAATGTAACCTCTTTCTCACTCTACAATAATTTGATATATTTACATATTTCTTTCGTTTACCTAGAAAAATGGCTTTAAACTGCCTTTCTTGTTGCACAACATTTTATCTCTAGAAAGAGAAAACGATGAACCTCTTCTCCCTCGTTCACCCTCGCCTGAACCCTTTTACCGCCTCTCCTCTTGCCTCAACCCTAGTTGGCACTGCACAACTTGAGCCTCAGGCTGCTAAGACTATCAAAATTCAGCATTCTCGGATGACCAGCGACTGGGGAGCCGACCAGGCTGCTGTTTTCGGATTGGACGCCGGCTAGGCTGCCGTGGCCCCGTTTCCCAACAATGCCTTGAGGTGAGCATCAATGGCCTTGAAAACGATCATGGCCATCACCTTCCCTTCTACCTTCATCTTCTCCTCGTTGATCTGCACATCGCCCTTGATGTTGTAAATGCACCTGTTCTTGCAGATGCATCCCCCCTCGTCTTTGGGGACAATCTTGACATCATTTGTGATGGATTGGAACACATCCGAACCCGACAGCAAATCGCCCTCAATAATGCTGTAGCTGTATGTCAGATTTTCCTTGTCCATTGCGTCGATTCGTTCCTTGGCGCTCGGGAACCGACTTCCTTCGCCGAAATGGATGATCCTGATGGTGCCAACGCCGCCGTCTCCTTGGAGGATCTCGATGCTCTTGAAGGCCTCAGGCATGATCTTGGGGAGGAGGGTGCTGCCGTCGAGGGCAAGGGCCTGGAAGAACTTGGCAGCCGGGATGGAGGAATGGACCTCAGTGTCGCAGGTGATGGCAACCATGGTTGTCCAAAACTGGATGATTGTGATTGAGATGAAGAGGAAAAATTTGGTTTGTTTGTGTGGAAGAATGGGAGATGCCAATTTATTGACAGAGATGGCATGTTCGCTGCCTCTACTTTTTATGGCTCATTGATTTAGTCAATAATTTATTTAATAATTTTTTAAACATTTAAAAATCACTATATTTATCCACACATAGTTTAGCAACTCATTGCTGATATTACGTTTACAGAATCAGAATCAGAATGATGATTTTATTTGCATCTTGTTATTATTAATATTAGTGTTCACTACAAGAAAAACAGTGAACAACAACGGTTAAAAACCGTTGTTAAAGGATATATGAAAGTGTTGTTGTAGGGGTGTTGTTAAAAGTATACGCAGAAAGACAACGGTTTTCGAACCATTATCTTTTCTACAAAAGACAACGGTTGAAAACAATTGTCTTCTGAAAAAAAAGTGTTGTCTTTTCTCAGTATAAACAGCGGTTTTAAACCGTTGTCTTTTATAGAAAAGATAACGATTATAAACTGTTGTCTTCTCTATTAAAATTGTTGTCTATTTTAGAAAAAATAACGGTTTAAAACCATTGTCTTTTCTATCATAAGACAACAGTTTAAACTTTTGTCTTTTCTACTAATTAACAATGGATTGAAACTCCAATTAATCTGTATATTTTCGCTAATTAATGTATAATTAAATACAAAAATCACAATATTCAAAATCCATATATCATATTCAACTCACAAATATACAAAAACAATATTCCTAAATACCAAACATCTTAATATTAATATTGTAAAATATTTAAGGATAAAGGATCAAATATATAACAAACAAAATTGCATACTATAAAAATATATGTCAAGTTATAAATTTTTATTACAAATATATGTTGATTTTCCAGTTTTGTTTCAAATCTCTTACGCAAGCAAAAATCCTGCCACGTAAGTTGAAAAAACTGCAATGATTTGCATATTTGCATGCTTGCATATAGTTTTTTAAATGTTGAGTGTCGTTCGAAGAGCCTTGTCAACTTATAACACCGGATTTAATTTCTACTTCCATCATAAATTTAAAAGAGAGCAAAATTTAAATAGCCACTTTGGATAAATCAACATGTTATATAGCCACAAGTTTAAAAATGTATATTTTTAGCCACTTTCCAATGATTGTAGAGAGAATTTAACATTTTGAATTTTTTAAACATTAATTATTTTTGGATTTATTATCCACTTACCCCACTTCCTCTCTCTCTCTCTGAAACACGCGATTTCCCCCACCGTCGACCGCCATTTTCGCCGATTGGAAGCTCCAAACCACCGGATTTTGCTTGCCCAACTAAAAAAAAGCTACATTCCATCGAATATAATGTCTGGAGAAGAAGAAAACCCGAATCAAGTAAGTTAATTCCCACTTTCGAGAACAAAAATATGTCTTTTTTTCTGAAATTTTCGTCGAGTTTCTATGCTTTTTAGCTTTAAATACATGTTTAATTATGTATATAGTTGATTAGGTTCATATTTCGTCGATTTCTATGCTTAAATATGACTAGAAACAATGTAGAAATGGATTTTGCTGCGTTTTTACTGTGAAAAACACTGCGTATACCCGCCCTAGGAGAGAGACGACGAGATCTCGATTTGGCATATCGAGATCTCGATTTTTTTAAATCCAAAATTGATGAATGCATTTTATTTCATCTCGATTTTGAAATCGAGATCTCGATTTTAGATATCGAGATCTCGATTCCAAAATCGAGATCTCGATTTATTTTTATTTTTAATTTCTGCTTTGAATTCCTTTAATTCTGATTTTATTTAAATATTTTATTTTATTTAATTGCAGGTTTGGGAGTGGATCAGACCCAGTTTGCAGGGGACAGTCCCGCGGTCGATGAATTGTTATGACCGGGTGCGTTGCACGAACATGATTTATATATAGAATTTTAAAAATATATTAAGACTCCGTTTAAGTTAGTGGATGTCGGATTGAGAGAATTGAATAATTTCGAAACACTCCGTTTGGTTGAAGGACATGAAAATATATGAATAAGAATGATACCCAAATATTATAAAATCACAAAACCTTCCAAAATGGTGGATTTCATTCTTATTTATGAATCGCAAATCTCAATAACAAAATTATTTATTTCTTATTTTTTTAATCTCATGTTATTTTATAATTACTTTTTATTTATTGTAGTATTATTTTAAATCCTCCACTATTTTTTAATAATGATCATATTAACCAAAATTATTATAATAATATTATTATTATTTTAAAATATTATAATAATTATATTATTATAGTACTATATATTATTGTTATTAAATATTAAATAAATAATTATTTTATGATTTTTAATATTAATATATTAGAATAAATAAACTTTATGCCAAATAAAAAAATTGTAAAGAAAGTTCAATAAATATATTTTGCATGTATTAGAGCTTTAATGTGCACGATCTTATAGAGTTTTGGAGGGATTTGATCGGAACTATTAATACTTGTGCGTTGCACGAATAAAATATAAATATTTAATATGTTACTTTATGATATCAATATATAATTATTAATAACTAATTGATCCAAAATTTTAAAAAAATAACTTAGTTATTAATCCAGAACTTAGAAAATGAGTTTTCAAGTTGTGATGTTAAATATCACAAAATTATCAATGCATAATTTAATATTGAGGCAACATATCAATAATTTTATAATATTACAGGTCCTAAACGTAGAATCTTACGAACTTTTAAGTTTTTTAACCCTCATATTTATATCCTAACAATGTGTGAACAACTATTTAATTAAAATATTTTCTAATTTATAATGTAGTGATTTATATTAAAAATATATCAAACTTAAATATTATGCTTTATACGATTGACTGAGCATATAAAATGCTACATTAATAAATAAACTTGCAAAAGAAATGAGAATGTGTTTGAAGTTAATTTTATTTTCTTAGTTTAATGTGATTAATCACCTTTGTCACTATTGAAGTTTATATCATTAAACGATTAAAATAATAGCTATACATTTGTCACCATTATCCTAGAGCAAAATTTTGGTTCTAGTAATTATTTATTAACATAAATTTGAATTTTCAATTTTCAAATACCCAAACCATTTCATTGAACTTATTTTATAAGAAAATGTGCTTAATTTTGTACCAATAACTCTTTTACTCGTGACTCGTGAAATAATAATGATTGTTATTGAATTAAATTGCATTGGAAAAAGTGAATTATATTCAAGTTTGTCCTAATATCTCTTTAAATCTCTATTGCTACAATAGTAAATTTTATTTATATATATATAAATAAATATATGAATAGTGTTTACGTTTTTTTAGAGTTTTGGAGGGAATTGACCCGGAACTCTTTTAATATAATATATAGATTTTATTCAAATATGTTATTTTATTTAATTGCAGGTTTGGGAGTGGATCAGACCCAGTTTGCAGGGGACAGTCCCTCGGTCGATGAATTGTTACGACCGGGACATTCTTGAGGACATTCAGACCAGATTAGCGAGCCTCGGAGACGACGACGATGATGTTTTCGATTTATTTAGGGAAGGTTCCTTCGGTGCATTTCTCTCTTTCCGGTGGAAGAAGAAAACGATACGAGCTACTTGGGCTCTTATCACCCACGAGATTAATGTGGAGGGAGCTGAGGAATCAGCTGTGGTTTCGTGTTGGTGAAACCAATATACGATTATGTGCAGAGGAGTTCTGTTTGATGACCGAGCTGCGGTTCGGAGTTTGATCCTACTGCATTGAATGATATGCCGAAGGATGGGTGCTTATATTCTCACTACCAAGACTTGCCGAGTGTAGATCAGTTGCACATTGATTTCATGAACAGGGACCTGGTTCTGAGCGATTCAATTGATGATTATGTGAAGATCGCTCAGATTCTTTTTGTTTACCGGATGTTGATTTGCTTGGATGGGAAGCGACTGGTAGACCCATGGGTCTATACATTGGTGGAGAAGCCTCACAAGTGGAGGGCTTTCCCTTGGGGCTCGTGGTCGTTCAGTGTCTTGCTGCATCAGATGTCTGTCCTGATCACATCTTCGAAGACAGCTAAGGTGCATTTGGTCCATATATACGGCCCTGTTTGGGTGTTAGAGGTAATTGTTTGTAATTTTCATTTTTAATTTAATATATTTTTAATTTATAAAACATAGGACAAGAATTGTTAATTATTTACATTATTTTGCAGGCACGGGCGTACGAGGTGATTATACAGAATTAAATGGATTTTATTGAATAACAGATCAGGGAATTTGAGATGATTAAGGGTCTATCGAGATCTCAATATCCCCTTAATCATCTCAAAATTGTTAATTAAGTAATTAATTATAATTAATCTTAAATTAAGACATTATACAGTTTAAGCATACATTACTTAACATTTATTTAACAATTTAAAGTTCATTTAACATAATACATTATACATTTGAATCTATTCATACATAAGATGTTTCTCTTTGAAATGTTCATACCTTATTCATGTTTGAATAGGATGAAGTAGAAGTAGTATAATACAAAGCAAACATCTTTGTAAGGAATGAATTTTTGCAAGTTTCTTTGTTATCGAATCTATATTCCTTAAATGAATGTTATATGAGTTGATTATCCTCGAAAATTAGTGAATTAAACATCCAATTAGCAAATAATCTCTAAAATCGAGATCTCGAAATCAATTTCGAGACATATCGAGAAAATAATTGAAATTATCTCGATTCAAACCCTACAAATCACGAAATCACATATTCCGAGATCTCGTCTTGATTTCGAGATCTCAATTTCTTAATCGAGATCTTGATTTTGTTTTGTTCCGATTTATTATTTAAATTATATTAACGTTTTAATAATAATTAAAAAATAAATCGAGATCTCAATATCACCATATCGAGATCTCAATTTCAAATCAAGATCTCGATATGGCGATATCGAGATCTCGATTTATATTTTTAAATTTGTTAAATCCACCTGAATTCGTATACAAACCAAAATACCTAAACAGATCAAACAGGAAGTCAAAAATCAGTCCAAACATCAGCCACAACACCTAAATTCTATGTCAAAACATCAAAACTTAAAAATATACATTAACAACATTTAATTAATTCGTCATAAGCTTGCAAATAGAAATTAACAAATAAATAAAGCAAGTGCCACTATTCACTCATATGATCAACTCTCTCCGGACATTTTCTTTTTGTATGCCCTGTCTGCTGACATATACTACATGTCTTCGCCCGTCGCCTTCGTGGCCCATCTTGGGGTGGAGGACTGTTCAAATCCACTTCACCAATGTCGATATAAGCAGTGCAGGCACTTGAGTTGTGACCGGGTTGCCAACACCTACGACATACTTGAGATCTGCGCGTGGTCGAACTCTCAGCACCAGAACGTGCTCTACTCATCCTCGGACGGCCAGCCTGTCGAACTACTATCGGTGGTCTCACAACAAAAGAAGTTACCTCCGATGGGAGTACCCAATCCGATGGATGCGGCACAGTCATAATGGTGTGATGATATGTCTGTAGCAGAGTGAATTCTTTGTAGTAGTGTGGCACGTACTCTGATATCGGCTGCGAAGTATATCTGACAATCAAAAAATAAGACACACATGTTATAACACTACAAGATATGTGCAATAATGAAAGTACGAATTAACATATTACCTGAGGGCGGCAGCCGCATGATAACATGGAATCAGATCGAGATCGAACTGACGACACTCACACGTTCTGTCACTACAAAAAAAAACTATGTGTAGTGATAATAATGTTAGTGACATTTAAATTTTTGTGTCTAAAAACACATTTTTAGTAACAATTATGTATTTAGTCACAAAAAATGCAATTTGTGACAATTTAATTAGTTGCGAATATTTATTGTCACTAAAGCTAGTGACAATAATATTTTTGTGACTAAACATATATGTATAGCAACAATAAATTCTTTTGTCACAATGAATATGATTTGTGACAATTTTATTAGCTGCGAATATTTATTGTCACTAAAGTTAGTGACAATAATATTTTTGTTACTAAACATATATCTACTGCAACAATAAATTTTCTCGTCACAAAAAATATAATTTGTGACAATTTCATAAGTTGTCAATATTTATTGTCACTAATATTAGTGACAATAAATTTTTTGTAACTAAAAATACTATTTTAGCTACAATTAATTTTTTCATCACAATAGTTTTCGATTTGTGACAATTTCATATGTTGTTAGTATTTACCGTCACTAAAGTCACTGACAATAATTTATTTTGTTGCTAAATCCATTTTATAGTGACGGTAACCAGATTTATCTCAATAAATTATAAATAGTGATAATTTAATATATTATCACTGAATTCGACAATAATAATATTTTTATTATGTTTTAATAAAATTTCTAAATTTAATAAACTCCACTAGTTCATTAGTAATAATTTTTATTAGCCATTAATTTGCTTTTGGTTACGTAATATCTAAAACATTTAAATATTATCAAATTCTATTATATACTTATATCCTATATTATGTTTTATTAAGTAATTTGATCCCCACCAACTTAGTACTATTAAGATCTTATTACATTTTTGGTTAAGACTATTATGATATTTACCCATATTAAACAAAATTCTTGATGTGGCAATTAAATAATAATTGAATATTGACTTTATATATTTAAGTAATTAAATTATATTAATATTTGTATAGAAGTAATAAATATTAATAAAAATTTACATTTAAAATATGATTGAAGATTATGTTACTATATTAAAATTAAACTATTTGAAGGTGATAAGATTCAAAATGCGTAATTAAGCTGAAATTCAGATTGAATTAAAAATTTAATCATGTATTTAAATAAATACACACAATTAATTAAGATTATTGAATTTTTAATAAGTTAATTATGCATTAAAAATATTAAATAATGTGTAAATTTTAAATTATTTAGTTAAATTATAATTTTAATTACATAATTATGAAAAATTTATGTTTAATATAAATTAAAATCTTATGTTATAAATTTTTTTATTAAAACTTAGTTTTTATACAAATTTAATTCTTAGTAATCTTATAAATAAAAAAACTACTACCACTTCGACAAATTCTAAATAATGAAGTAAAAGTAAATATTGTGTAGTAGTTTTTTATATAAAATTATATAAAATTTTATTTTATTAATATTTACATTTTACTTTTATTTTTTAGAATTCGCTGATGTCATAGTAATTTTTTAATTAATAAGATTGTCAAGATTTAAATTTATAAAGTGTGAAATAGATTTTATAAATTTATTAAGTTTAGATAGATAGCCACTATTACCTTATATATATTAACTATTCAAAATATTCATAATTAATCACTTGGTGCAGTGGATAGATATAAAGGATTAAATTAAGAGGTAAAATGTTCGAATCCTGTTGGAAGCACTAAATATTAATTTTTTATATGACTATGTGCAGGGTCTTAATTATTCATAGGTGCGGTGCGGTGCGGTGCGATGATGACTCGCTGGTCCTAATTGCTCATGGTGCGGTACGATGCTGGTAGATTCAGTCGATGGTTGGTTGTGGCTCGGTGGTGGTAGGCTAGATGCGGTTCAACGGTTGGGTGTGGTGCGGTTGGTTAGCTGTGGCTCGATGTTGGTGGGTTAGGTGCGATGCAACGAATGGGTGCGGTTCAGGGCATTGCGGCTCAGTGGTGGCTCGACCGACGGTTAGGTACAGTGCAGGTGGGTTCAAATGATCTGGTCAACAATGACTAGGTATTTTATTGACGACAATTTTTGCTACTAAATTCGAAATTTTTGTGATAATCAGTGTCGTGGCAAAAAGGTGTTTATTTAGTGACAACACTTATGTGTAACTATATAATGATATTTTAGTGACGACAAATTATGCTACTATATTATAAAGTTTTAGTGATAATTATTATAGTGGCTAAAACATGTTTGTTTAGTGACAACCCACCTGTGCGGCTATATCATGACATTTTAGTGACGATTATAGTTTGCAACTAATTAATAGTGAATTAGTGATGAAAATTGGAGTCACAATAAAATAGAGCAATAGTGATGGCTATCGTAGTTCGTCGCTAAATCATTTAGCCACTATTCAGTAGCCACGACACAGCGACGACACACAATATTGTTACTAAGATGCTACAGTGACAAAATTCATATTTACAGTGATAATTTATGTCGCCATTATAGATCATTTTTTTTGTAGTGTGTGCTCTAAGTCGACATTGTAGCTCCTCTGTTGCCCTTCCACCTTGTATATGTGTGCCATGGTGGTGCCTCTGACTACAAGATGTCGCCCATATTCAAATGACTCTGTTAACTTCGTCATAACTTTGTGTGTCAGAGCATGATCTCTAGACCGTGCAGCTGCCCGTCGCTTGTCAAACCATCTCTCAACCATAGCTCTGTAAGTCTAAAAAAGGACACATATGGGCAATCGCCTTGCCCATAACAAACGAGAGTTGAGGGATTCGGCTGCGTTGGACATCATGAAGCTGAATCGGGTACCAGAGCACTGAGATCTCGACCAATGGTGGACTCCTATATCTAGAAGCCTCTTGTAAGCCCTGTCTTTGCTCAGAAATGCATCGTGCCTATAACAGTAGGCTGCATCTCGTAAAATAGCACCAACTTGAGGATCGTACCTCGACATGTTATTCGCAAGTGGTAGTAGCAAATAGCATGTGTAGCATTCAGAAATGCTAACTCCACTGTATTTTTTATTGCCACAAAAGGATGTTCAGGTATCTCAAGTCGCTTAAATTGATTCTGTGGTGAGTCGTTCATAGCAAGAAAGATTGTTATCTTTCTATATTGTAAATGAACGAAGTTAGATATCTGTAATGCTATAGGCATGATTAACATATATCAATTCAATTCAGGACAAGCACATTGGTTTACAAATGTGGCATGTGAGTTGAATGACATCGGTTATCCAGGAGGATCATAAGGAAAGGAAATCTACCTCTAACTATGTGTTGGCCTTGGAGGAGGAGTTATAGGAATTCAACACAGTAGTGTGTTGCGGATTCCGGTATGAAGGCTGAGTTTTTGACAGCTTCATTAGCTTCGCAAGAAGCAGTATAACTCCGGTGTTATCCTCTAGAGGTGTGTGTTCTGAGTTTGCCTCATAAGGTCACATGCAATTGTGATCATGTTGGTGCAATGACAAACTCAAGGGAACCCAAGACTTACAAGGTGGTGAAACACATAGGATGTGTAGTATCACATCGTACGAGAAATCGTGACAAGAGGTGACGTGAATGCAGTGGGAGTGATTGACAGTATAGACACACTTAATACTTTGATAAAGCAATGGTATTATGCTTTAAGTATAAGTGGGAGATTGTTGGAATTATATACTGAAAGCATATATGATTAAGTGTTTTGTACACTGGTCTTCATATATGTTGCTGCAACAATGCTCGCTATCTGATTAAACAAACATACAACGAACCATAATATCCTATTATCTCGCCTATAGGGATGATCATATGGTGTGTAGGAGATCACAGAGGATCATATGAATCATTTGACCTAGCGAGATATAAACAGTATCACAGCTGAGACAGTCCCTGGATAGGCTGTCGGTCTAAGTTGCGGCACATCGGTTCATAAGTGGGCTTATCCTAGCTACTTGATGTGTCGGTACATGATTATGTATTGTTGGGATCAACAGTGGGATGTGCCATTCACATTGACATACGAATGAGCCAGATCCCTAACATACTTCCTATGATCTTAAACCTAATTGAAGGATAAGGGGCACACACAGATTGACCACACTTTGATTTACCATGGTGGCGAGTCTTACATGTACTCTTATACCCGTATTTTGGGTGTTGGCAAATTGTGTGTGGCCTGCTTAGTCTGGACGTTTAGGTAAGCATATCCGTTTCAGGATGGTGACATTCTCTGAGGAGCTCACAAGGTTCATTATGCTAAACCCTGCAGGTTGAATTATTTAATTCAGGCATAAGTGAAAAGGAGTGAGTGGTATTACTCAGGAAATAAGAGATTAATTAATTGTGGCTGATTGTCATAAGCCAAATTAATTAATGAATGTCTAAAACCTTAAATGTGTGGATCATGTTAGTTTGGTGCAACCCGTTCCTAATAACGTGGTAATAAAGGGGCGAGTCAACATTGTTACCGTGGTGAAGGTTAAAACAATGTTTTATTAATTAATTATGTTCTGGGTTGAACAAGGAAGGATTAATTAATAAAGAGGGCCCACTTTATTATTTGCATCTGGTCCCTGGTCTGGCCCATTAACTGTTCACAGCCCATTAGGGTTAGGGTTTCTCAAAACCCTAACACTATATAAAGGCCTTCTCTCTATCAGATCAACTAGGGGTTTTCAGTATACTGAAAATAGAGAGAGACGGCGGCGGCTATCCAGTGGGAGGAATTGATCGATTCCTCCAGATCTCGGATCCAACTTGGTAGATAATCCTCACCAGATTTCTAAGGAGCAAGGGAACAGATCAGAAGATCAGATCTGTAGGAACAACTATTCATCGCCGGTGTTCAGATTCAGATCCAGATCTATTTCATTGTTATTGGCTCCGATCTAGATCTGTAGATCAAACGGTGAAATCAGGTATTCTCTAAATCCATCCTTTGCAATTAATATTGTAGGAGTATGCATAGGATCGCATGATTTGTTTAATTGAAATTTATTCTTGGTACCCTAAGAACGATTCTTGGCAAGAAATTAATAATGGCAACTCGTGTTGTCCATCGTAGACTCAAACCCTACAGGATAAGCTCAACATTCTTCTCTTACGATCTCGTAAGACCTTAATCCCAAGAATGTAGCCAGCTTCTCCCAGATCCTTTACTTGGAACTGTTCAGACAACCAAACTTTGATTTCGGACATCACACCCTCGTTGTTTCCAAATAGGAGTATGTCATCAACGTATAGTGCAAGGAAGACCACGCTCCCACTAACACAAAGTCGGTAAATACAACTTTCGTTTTCCAACTGTGCAAATCCATAAGATTTAATCACATCGTTGAAACGTAAGTTCCACGACCTTGAAGCTTGCTAAAGTCCATACAAGGACTTCCTAAGCTTCCAGACAAGATGTTCTTCGCCTTAGCTTATGTAACCCTCGGGTTGCTGCATATAGATGTCCCTACCTTCTTCAAGGTAACCGTTTAGAAAAGCGGTTTTGACATCCATCTGCCAGATCTCGAGGTCCATATGCGCAGCTATGGCAAGAAGTATCCGGATGGATTTGAGCATGGCTACGGGTGAAAAGGTTTTGTCATAGTCAATGCCCTCTTTCTGACTATAACCCTTTGTTACCAGCCTGGCTTTAAAAGCCGTGATATTTCCATCCGCCCCTTTCTTTCTCTTATATACCCATTTGCACCTTATGGCCCTAAAGCCATCCGGCAAATCAGTTTTCTGGTATACATCCGTAGTAGTTATGGATTCAATTTTAGAATCCATAGCGACACGCCATTTGGCAACATCCTTGTCTTGCACTGCCTCTTCGTAAGTCAGTGGGTCAGAGTCCTCATGTCCGTCTTCCGGGCTCAAGCCCGAAGACTCACCCACGAACATGTACCTTTCCGGCTGGAAAATGACTCTACCACTGCGACGAGACATCGGTGACGTGTCAGTAGTAGGTGCAGTGACTTGTGGTCCTGTACCTTGCACTAAGAACGTGTCTGTGGTGTTGTACCTCTCACAGGTGCACCCACATCTACACGTTCCCCTTCCCTTGGAATTGCATTCTCGTTCTCAATTTCTTGAAGAACGATATCACTCCTTGACTTGTGATTACTCACATACTCGTCCTCCAAGAATCTAGCGTTGGTGCTAACAACGACTCTTTGACTCTCAGGACAGTAAAAGTAACCACCTTTCGTTTGCCTGGGATACCCTATGAACAACATTACTTTTGACCTGCTTTCTAACTTATCAGGTTCCTTCGACAGTACGTGTGCCAGACAGCCCCATACTCTAAACTTGCACAAACTAGGTTTGCGACCAAGGAAGAGCTCAGAAGGCGTCTTAGGAACTGATTTAGAAGGCACCACATTAAGCACGTAAGCTGATGTTTCCAATGCGTAACCCCAAAACAAAATTGGTAAGTTTGCATAACTCATCATTGATCTTACCATCTCTAGAAGAGTCCTATTTCTTCTTTCAGCTACACCGTTTTGCTGGGGAGTACCCGGTGCAGTCCACTGGGATGTAATCCCATTTTCTGACAAATACTGCAGGAACTCGTTACCGAGGTATTCGCCACCGAGGTCAGATCGCAGTGACTTCATAGTTTTCCCGAACTTCTTTTCTACCTCAGCCTTGAACTCTTTGAATTTCTCAAAGCATTCAGACTTGTGGCGAAGCAGGTAAACGTATCCGTACCTTGAGTAGTCGTCAATGAAAGTGATGAAGTACTCGTACCCTCCACGAGCCTGCATGGACATCGGTCCACATAAGTCAGAATGGATCAATTCCAACGCGTCCTCTGCTCGAGACTGACTAGCCTTAAAAGGCCTAGTTAACACCTTGCCCTCGATGCAGGATTCGCAGACTTGATAAGGTACAGCCCGGACTAGGTCCAATGTACCGTCATCTGCAAGTCTCTGAATCCGCTTCAAGCTGATGTGACCCAGTCTCAAGTGCCAGAGATATGTAAGATCCTCATCAGAAGAAGTAAGTTTTCTCTTCCTAGGATTATCAATTTCGGATGAATTACAAAGGACATATTTGATCGAAGTAACATAAAGAGTATAAATCAACATTACATAATGAATGACATTGTTATCGTCAATGATTGAAATCATAAATAACAAACATCCATAGAAAGTTGATAAAATTTGTCCTGCCGATAAACCACAGCCCACAAATAAATTCTCAAATGTACTTTAATTTATCAAAACATAAGGAAAAGAAAACTCCATGAAGCTCCATCATAAAACATTGCCTTCATCCAGTTTGGTATCTTCTTGCCATCACTCACCAGCCTTGTCGGCACGGTCCCCTGCAAAGTACAACAACATGATCAACAAGTCAGTGCTTACAGCTCTGGAAGAGCAACAACTAACTCTAATCATGCTTACAGTTATACATGCAAAATGGCATACCTTGTCTAGCTTTGTAGGCTTGACAATCTTTCCTCCAGTGTCCTTTCTTACCACACCTGAAGCACCTGTCCCTTTCAGTCGCCATTTTAGGCTTTTTCCCAGCCCCACCATCCTTTACAGGTGTCTTCTTGGCCCACTTCTTAATCCCTTTCTTCCGCTTCATACTTTTCGGTACAGCAAAGAGATTACCAGAAGTGGCCAAGGCAACCTTCTGAGGGTTCCTGACGGATTTAGCTGCCATCAAGTCATTGAGTAACTCGTTAAGAGTATACTCTTTCTTGTTCATGACAACATTCAGTCTAAAACTCTCAAAGGACTTGGGTAGAGAGTTCAGTATGATATCGACCTTAGCCTCAGCGTCGATACCTCCACCATGCACAGTTAGCTCATCCATGAGGTGAGTCATGATGACTACGTGCTCTCTCACTGAGGAGCCATCAGTCATTTTCTTACTCACGATTTCTTTCATGAGATTGAACCTGGCAGCTCTATCTGTTTCCCCATAGGTCGCCGTCAGACTTAACATGATGTCATAGGCATCCCTATGGTGCTGATGTTGCTGCTGCAAGACTTTCGACATAGTGGTCATCATGTAGCACTTAACTGCATTGTTCGATTTCTCCCACTTGTTATAAAAGTCTATATCCATTTGACTGGATTCAGCAATTGGCAGTTCGGGACAAAGTACTTGCAAAACGAACATATGTTCTTCTGCAATCAGGAGGTACTCGAGATTGCGTTTCCATTCCAGGAAGTTTGGACCAGTTAGAGTGTTTTGTGCGAGAATGTTGATCACATTAGACATAGACATATCTGAGACACTAAAGAATCTTAAATAAGAACATACATGTTGAACTTCGAAAACAAATGCATTGAAAACCTTTTAATAAATCAAATACAAATGTTTTCCACTAATTGCCCAAGAGTTCCCACCGCAAGCTACACTCGTAGACGTTTA
>JAPKLW010000736.1:80674-100985 GCA_026898455.1 Plectranthus barbatus
AAAAACGGCGCCCACTCTCTCTCTAGGGTTAGTGTGTTTCAACTGTCTTACAACTTATGAGAGAGAGCTGTCAATTTATAGACCTAGGGTTGGAAACCCTAATGGGCCATTTTGGGCTCAATTCAGCATATTTAATTGGGCCAGTCCTGGGACCTAATGCAAATAATAAAGTGGGCCTACAAATTAATTAATTCCCATGGCCACAACCCATGACACAATTAATTAATTAATATTAATTCTTTTTCACCACAAAATTAATATTGGCCTACCCCTTTATTACCACGTTATGAGAACGGGTTGCATTAATTGAGAATCCCCATATTTAAGGTTACCGGACATCCATTAATTAATCGGAGCCTCTGACAAGCTCTAACTACAATTAATTAATATCTTATAATTCCTGAGTAGTACCACTCAAACCTTATCACTCGTGCCTGAACTTAATCAGCCTGCAAGACTTTGGCACGATGAATGTTATTGAGCTCCTCAGGGAATGTCCCCATCCTATTACTTGGATATGGTTACCTAAGTTCAATCTCGGGCGGTACTACACGAACTGCTGTTACCCAAGATGCGGATATACGAGCACGTTACTTAGGCTCTCCACCATGGCAAGTCAAAGCAACAGTCAACCCGTGCAAACCCCTGAACCTTCGTTAGGGTTTGGACTCAATCAATATAACGAGATCTTTTATTCGATGATGTCAGACAGACAAATATATCTCACTGCGGTCCATCAATACGCCACCTCGCGTACCAGCATGTCAAGTAACCAAGACAGACTACTTATTCCGACAATGTCGCAGCCATCCGGACAGATGTGTCCTCATACGCTGTCTCGGCTGTGATCAGGTTTATGTCTCACTAGGTCAAGTGATCATACTGTCTTCTGCGATCTACAACACGCCGTATGATCGTCCCTATCGGTGAGACAATAGGATAACAGTGTTCACACATGTAAGATTGTTAATAGATAGGAGAAATAAACCGTTGTATACTCATTGTAATAAATGCTTTCAGTATACAAAACCCATCACTTACTTCCTGATCATGTCGAGCTGCAGCCATGGACTGACTCAAGATATTGTTAGATAGTCAGTACTGATCCATTCGCCCAGGAGCTAGAATCCATCTAGAAAAATCACTGACCAAGGACTCAAACAACCGACTCCGACCCTCCTCCTCGTCCCTCTCCTCCTCGCTTGCCTCCTCCTCCTCCTCCTCGCCATCACAATAATCATCATCATCATCTGTAGACTACGCCTCATACTAATCTACGAAATCATCAGCCAATGAGATGCTAGGACCACCCATTCGTGTTGATCGCTGTGACTGTGACTGAGGTGCCTGAAATCCGGACTGATTTTGCTTCAATTTGGTGACCACATATATAACTAGATAGATGCTATTTTCATATAGTATCCGTATTACATCTTCATCGGTCTTCAGTCCAGCCTTCACATGCCTCGAGCCTCCATATATACTCCTGATGTAAAACAAGCAGTAACTAGTAGTGAGGAGATCACAGTGCATGATCTCATGAATCTCGGACAAAATGGCATTGTAGGAGATCCGTTCACGTCTCAAACAAATCAATTGCTCGTCTCCATCCATATACTCGGATCTGTCCCATGCACCACCATGACGTACGATGAAACGTTGATACGACATCTGCGATAAATGATACGAAAATATTAAATAAAATCAGGAGCATGATACAACAGACATTTCGAGATCTCGATAATAAAATCAAGATCTTGAAATTTCAATTAAAAAAATGAGATTTCGTGAAAATTTGAGATCTCGATATGGTGTCGAGATTTTGTGAAAAATCGAGATCTCGATATGGTGTCGAGATCTCGATTTCTTTGGGTTTCTCCCAGAGTTCTCTGCGTATTTTTACGAAGAACAGTCCTAAAACAGTCCTAAAATCACTATATTTTCTAGAAAACTAAGGTATGCAAGTCGATTTTGAACACATAACATCATTATAACGCAGAAAACGAATCGAAAATAAGGAAAAATCGTTGAAATCAACATACCTTCGTTTTTCTCTCTCAAAACCCTCTCAACAATCTTCAAATAATTTTTAGAATGTTTCCTCGTACAATAGAAAACATTTATTTGTAAAAGGTTGTAATTAAATTTACAACAACCTTGGTAGTTCAAATTAATTGCTCAAAATTAAATAAATGAAATAATGAATATTTCCGAAAATAGAAATAACTTTAATAAAGTTGATTTTCTATTATAGCCGAAAATGGAAGAGAGAAAAAGACAAAAGTACAAAGTGGTTAGAAAACTTATATTTTTATCCTTGTGGCTATATAACATAACAAGTTATTCAAAGTGGCTACTTGTTTGTATTCCCACAATTGAAAACCGACCTGATAGTTATTTACGCAAATATTACAATCGTTTATAATATATTAGAACATTAACCCTCTATGAAAATATAAATGAATTTATGTTTTTATTTTTAATCACATCCACAGTTGAGTTAAAAATATTAATTATAAAGAAAAGAAACACAGTTTCTTCAAGCATAATATACATAATACAAAATTATTGTATGTAGTATCATAAAATTTAATTAAGCTAATGCAGCTTATTTGAGGTTTTATTTTGACTGTGTGCAATTAGATTAAATTGCTCGTTATTCTAATTTTAATCTACATCATTACACAAATGTTCATTTCACATGAGTTTATGTGTATGGGTATGATTTTGTGAACCTTAGGTGGTCATGCAAATGAATTTTACAAAGAAATCCAAGGATGATAAATTAAGGTTTCTAGAGCTTATTTAAACTTGCTTTAATTCCAACTCGCACCCGAATGCTCTGTTTCTTAAACCCAGCTAGAAATTACTAGAGAATAAATTGCGGAAATATTAAAAATGATCGTATTGAGAATATGAGGTGTGGAACATCTTGTCACGATTTGTGTAACAAAGTTCGGGGTCAAAAAGCCTATTTTAGAAAATTACATACCCGTGAGTAGAGCTCATAATTTAGAGCATTTTCGTGAATGTTTATTTTTTCCTGATTTTCTGACCGATACAGCCGGAATCGGTCGATGATCCAAACTAAAAATTTGAAGTAAACAACAAGATCTTTCTGAAATGTACTTACATGCACAAATTTGTTGAGAATCGAGGAAGATACGAGTGCATCAAGTTTTCTGTGCAGGTGAGAGAATTTGCAATTTTAGCTTCTAAATGTTATTAGATCATGAAATAAACTATATATTCATGTTTCTTGTGACTTAGGGGTCATTCTAGTACTGTTGAATCACACTGTATGATCTCCCTATCGACGAGATAAGAGGATAAGAGCGTTTGCGACACATGTTTGTTAATTCAGACAGGAAATGATCATACAACATTTATGATTCCAAAAATATTAACCAATCTACTTTGTACATAATATATCAATCATAATGCTTTCAGTATATAATTCCAACATCTTCATATCAATTACTAATAAATCTTTAGGGAAAATTAAGTGACCCATACAAATGAAACATCCTCTATTATACCTTTTAGAGGCAAGAGATGGTGCAGTCAGTCGTCTGATTGTTGTTGGTCCAGTATGGCACATTACTCTTTTAAATCTTTGCCCCCAATCTCACATGGTATGGAGAAGCATCTAGAATCACTTCTTTTATGGGTCATCTTTTTCTCGTAACTGCTAAGTGTATTCTAATCCATAGGAACAAATGCTCTGCTTTGGACAGCCTCGACAACAGCAATGTTCGACCAGCCTCTAATCTCTTGTGAAATCCTCATGGAGCTTGCTAACCTCAGCAAACATGACAAATCCAGAAATTTCGTAACTTTTGTGAAGAAAAGGGTATGAGAAAACACAAAACAGTTATGGTAACTCCACAACAAAATGGGGGTAGTGAAGAAGATGAATAGAACTATTCTTGAGAGAGTTTTTTTTTTTTTTTTTTTGAAGGATATTCTTGAGAGAGTTAGATGTATGCTCTTTCAGTCTGGGTTGCCTGAAAATTTTTCCGTAAATCGGTAAAAACCACAGCTTAGGTGTTGAATAAATGTTCATCATCCACTGTGGATTTTGAAACACCCAACACTAGGTGGTATGCAGAGGTATCTGATTGTGAGCACTTGAGAGTTTTTGGTTGCATAGCATTTACGTATTTGAAGAGGGGAAAGTTGGAGCCTAGAACTATAAGATATGTGATGTTGGGGTTTCCTAGATGGAGTAAAGGATACAAGCTTTCGTGCATCGAGCCAGGTGAAAATAAAATGGGTTTCAATAGAGACGTAGTGTTTAAGGAGTTAAGCATGAACAAAAATCATGAAGAAGCATACAAGATAAACGAGTAGAGCTGATATAGATGCTCCAAATGCAAAAGAAAATGCTTCAGACGGTGATCAAGCAAGCTCGTTTGAATCTTATAGGATTAGGACAGATATATGTCCTCCTTTGAGAATTGAGATTTAGTCAAGCAGATATGATATACTGTGCCCTTTGTGTTGCTGAGGATATAGAATATTTGGAACCTGCAAATTATAAAGAATATATGCAAAGCAGGGAATAGAGAAGTTGGAAAGGGCAATGACAGATGAGGTTGACTCCTTCATGAGAAACAGAACATGGGTTCTAGTGCTAGTTAGCTGCAAATTATGGGTTTTCATAAACAAGGTGGAGTTGCATGGTGAGATTGATCATTTTGAGATAGCGGTGAAGGATCTGCAATAGCGATGCGTTTTTTAAATATTATCGGTATCTAAATGATGGAAGATATGAAAGTTGGCAAGTGGATGGATTGATAGTGAAGGTGGAGCTTTTGAATGGTGTCCAAAAAAGTAATTTCAAAAGGGACAGTGAACCAAATGAAGGAAGAAGTAATGATGCTGATGGAGAACAGATTGTAGCTCAACAAGATGGTCTGAGGCATTGCCAATTAGCAAGGGAAAATGTGTGCATGATAATTCGACCGCCATCCAAGTACAGTGATAGCAATTTGCTGTTTATGCAGTGAATGCTACAGTAGACAATAAATATTATGAGCCAGGAATTTTTTTGGAGAAAATGAAAGGAGAAGAGAATACTAAACAGATGGATGCCATAGTAGGAGAAAAGAAATTGTTATCTAAGCCTACTGAGAAATTAAAGCATTGCATGGACTTAATAAGTTTGAAGTCCAACAGTTGAGTAAATAGTTTGATGCTCTGTGATGAAGCTAGAGTGATGGGAACCAAACTTCTGGTGGATTGATGTTTGATATTATTACAGTTTCTATCTTCAATCTCCACCTCAAGATGTAATAATATCAAACATTAATCCACCCGAAGTTTGGTTCCAACAACTACAACTGCATATCAGATTGACAGATTTCCTTCGACTGCATTACATTTTAAAACACTTGAGGAGGTTTGGTCGGGACATCCACCTGATTTCAGAAATCTATTGAGTGTTTGGGTGCATCCATATGCACTTGTTAGAAGACAAGTTAGAAAAGAGAGTTCTAAAGTACATTTTTTTGGGATATCCTAATGGAGTTTTAGGACACAAACTATGGTGTCTTAAACTTGGTTTGAGAATATATTATTAACAAAGATGTTATATTCAAATAGGACTTTTTTGGAGAGTTATTAAATAACTCAGATGTAGGAATCAAGTTGGTTGTTGGAGAGAATACTACAACTAAGGTTGAGCCACATAAAACCTCTGAAAATTCACCTCAAAATGAAGCTGGAACAAAAACATGTGAACTAGCTGGGCCTTTTTCTAATTATCGTTTAACAAGAGATAGAGAAAGAATAAGAGTTAAGGCTCCTGAAAGGTTTCACTATGCTGATATTGTAACATATGTTTTTGTTATTGTTGGAAAGAATCAATCAAACAAGATCATGAGATCAGAATAATTAGGAAAGAATCAAATCACATCCTTAATTTGCATTAGATTGATTCATTTGTCTTCTTTCCTAATTTGTATTCATCATCTCTCTATAAGAGAGAACATTGTACGATTGATGATCAATAAGATATGAAATCAAGAATTACTCCTTTCTACCATGTATTTTATCATAATTAAACATGGTATCAGAACAAGTGTAAAATCCTGGCTCTGGTAATCCAAAATCCCAAAATCTCAAAAAAAAAAAAATTCGGCTCAGAAAAAATTCATCATTGCCGATTACCCATCTCGGTTCTTCCAGCCAAAAATCAAGGTAGTTCTCTCGATAGCAATTGCCTGCAAACAAATCAAAGCAAGATGTCAGACGACAAATCAACTCATGTTTCGCCGGTTACCAAAAACTCCGAAAACATTAGTCTTGGCATCAAATTGGATGAAAATAATTATCCAATTTGGTCAAGATTAATGAAAGTATCTATTGGAAGCAGCGGGAGGATGAAACACATCAAGGATGATCCTCCACCATCGCAGGCAGAAGCTGCATATGCTCAATGGGAAGTCGAAGACCTCACTGTCTTTGCCTGGATTCTCAACAATATGGAGACAAAATTGGTCTCTAGCTTTGCACATCATCAAACGACCAAGGCTATCTGGGATAGCTTGGCAACAACGTATGGTGCCACATCCGATCCGCTGCAAACTTACGACCTTGAAGTAAGGGCGAACAAGGTCGTTCAGGGAGAGAGGACTCTCGAAAATTACTAGGCTGAACTCCAAGGGATTTGTCTTAACATCGATCAACGAGAGCCAAACCCGTTTAATTGTTGTGAAAAGGGTATTCGAACGTATCATCAGGTGTTAGCCCAAAAGAGGCTCTTCTAGTTTCTGTCCGGACTTGACTCGAAGATGGATGGAATTCGATGGGATATCCTCAAAGAAACACCGTTGCCCGCACCGGAATCTGCCTTCACCAGGGTCTGGCGAGAAGCTACACGGCTTCAAATCCTTCAACCATCGCGACCCGAGTTGCAGATCGGCACTGGGTTTGCGTCAACCACCACCCTAGGCGAACAGAACTGGCGAACCAATCCAAGGGCCAAAATTGATAAAACAAAGCCCGTGTGCTCTCACTATGGGATGCGACAACACACTAAAGAACAATGCTTTCAAATCGTCGGGAATCTGGAGTGGTGGGATGAAGGACGGAAGCCATCGAAGGGGAATGTGGCCGTTAGGACGAACGGCGGCGAGAGAATCGAACCCCATCTGAACAACTCTTCCATCGCTGATAGTACTGGAGGAGTCGGGTTTGGGGGTGCGGCAGCGACCGCTGGTGTTCGGACGGCTGGTGGTGGCAGCGCTGCGGCTGGGGATGGCGGTTGTGGAAGCCATTTTTGTGGCACAGCCGGCTGCGGCGGTTGGCTGCGTGGTTCTAACAGAGCGCCGACCACCGTGACCATGACGAGGATGGACGACGACGAGGAGGCGGTCGGCGAGGTGGCGGTCACGGCAGTTAACGAGGACAATGGGAGGATAGGTAAAGGATTTGGTTACAAACCAAACCCTAAATCCTTATATATTTATGAGTTTTTGCAAATTAATACCTGTGGTTCAAGCTCCTTTAATTCTGCCCCCCAGCCCCTTAATAATTTGCATAATTACCCTTCTCTATGCAATTATAGTAGTAAAATTAAATCCATGCATAAACCTTTTTTTCAAGGATGGATTTTCGATTGTGGAGCTACAGATACTATGTCCTTTGATAAAAAAGATTTCTTAAACCTTTCAAAATCCACTAAAACCCATATCCAAACTGCTAGTGGTGACTTGATAGAGGTAGTAGGATCCGGTACTGTTCAAATATCCCCGTCCTTATACCTCTCTAATTGTCTCTTTGTTCCTTCTCTCTCTCACAAACTCCTGTCCATTAGCCATATTACCCGTGATTTGAATTGTACTCTTCTCATACACCCTTCCTTTTGTATCTTACTGGAAATCAGGACGAAGAAGATCATTGGGCGTGGCACTGAGAAGCAAGGATTGTACTGTGTCGATGAAGTTGATCAGAATGGTACTGCATTACTTACTCATCATTCAGCTAATAAAAACCTTTGGTTGTGGCATAGGAGGTTAGGACATCCTTCTAGAGGGTATTTAAAATTATTGTTTCCTGATTTGGTTAAAAACTCTGTGATATCTTGTGATTCTTGTGTTATGGCTAAAAGCCACAGACATTCTTTTCGGCCTAGAAATAAAAGAGTTGATGATATTTTTTCTCTTGTTCATTCTGATGTGTGGGGACCTGTTCCAATTTTGGGTGGTAGTCGTTTTAAATACTTTCTTCTCTTAGTTGATGATTGCTCTAGAATGACATGGATTTATTTTTTAGAGAACAAGTCCCAAGTTTTCGAAAAATTGACTCTGTTTTATGCCATGGTACAAACTCAATTTAAAAAACAAATCCAAATTCTTCGTTCTGATAACGGAAGAGAGCTCGTTAATACCTCCATGCTTAACTTTTGTCAACAAAAAGGCATATTGCACCAAACCTCATGTCCTTATACTCCCGAACAAAATGGGGTCGTAGAGAGAAAGAATAGGATCATTCTAGAAATGACCTGTGATATTATGATTGAATCTTGTGTTCCCACCACTCTATGGCCTGAAGCAGTAGCGATTAGTGTCTATCTTCTTAATAGGTTACCAACCAAAGTTCTCCAATTCCAAACACCTCTACAGTATCTCTCTTCCCGTGTTACTATTCCTTCAGCTCTTAGTACTCTTGAACCTAGAATTTTTTGCTATTCCGTTTTTTGTTCACATTCCAAAACATGAGCGAACCAAATTCTCGCATTGTGCTGAAAAATGTGTGTTCGATTCATTGTGGCTTTCTTGAAACGGAGTATTTCTTCCGAAGCCATTTTAGTGGTCAGGGGGAGAGCAATGTGGAAATTATTGACCTCCTAAACTGGCTTGTTAATATTCCTACGGGAGATCCGATTAAAGTTTTGCACATACCATCTGAACAACCCACGGAGAATTCAGTACAACCCGAGCTCAAAGTGCCACCTCCAAGGTCTCCTGAAATACAGATATCCTCTGGTAATAATGGTAACAATTCTTCTGAGGTCTCATCTTTCCCTTCTGATTTCCCTAATTTACCTCTTTCTCCTGATACACCTGTTGAATTAAGGGAATCAGAACCCGAGGTGACTGTTTTGCAGGAACAATATGTACTTCCACCACGGAGTACAAGAGGCATACCACCTAAACTATATTCTCCTGAGAAGGAGAGTCGGAGAAGCAAGTACCCTGTTGGTTCTATTGCCAAAGTCAACCTCTCTAAAGAAGCCACCACCTATGAAAAATCCTTGTACACTGAGGAGATACCTCCCTCTGAGGTAGAAGCTCTGAGAATTCCACATTGGAGAGAAGTAATTCAAAAGGAGATGGATGCTCTTGCCAGAACCAACACTTATGATAAATGCCAACTACCCGAGGGAAAGAAACCAATTGGTTGTAGGTGGGTCTTCACCATTAAAAGGAAACCAGATGGATCCATTGAGCGATACAAGGCTCGGTTTGGTTGCCAAAGGGTACACCCAGACCTATGGTATTGACTATTCCGAGACTTTCTCTCCAGTGGCCAAGATGAACACAGTCAGAGTTTTGTTGTCTATTGCTGCGTCTAAAGATTGGGCACTCCACCAGTTTGATGTCACGAATGCTTTTCTACATGGAGATCTAAAAGAAGAAGCCTATATGCTTCCACCTCCCGGATTCTCTCATGAATTCAAGAAAGGTGAAGTTTGCAGGCTCAAGAAGACTCTCTATGGTCTCAAGCAATCTCCTAGAGACTGGTTTGGGAGGTTTACAGCCTTTATGAAGAAACTGGATTTCCTGCAAAGCAACTCTGATCATACTCTCTTTATCAAACGGAGAGGGAATTTCCTAACTTGCGATATTATCTATGTCGATGATATGATTTTGACAGGAAACGATATAGAGGAAATGGTCAAGTTAAAAGCAAGCTTGTTCAAGGAGTTTGAGATGAAGGATTTTGGAAGGTTGAAATATTTTCTTAGTATTGAAGTCCTTAGATCAAAGCAAGACATTTTTATCAGTCAAAAGAAGTATACGCTCGATCTCATTACTGAAACTGGGCTTCTAGACTGTAAAACAGCAGCAACTTCAATAGTTGTCAACCATGGGCTCCGGATCAAAGAAGGAGCCGACTTAGTCGATCGGGGTCAATATCAGCGACTTGTGGGATGCCTTATCTACCTCTCCCACACCCAGCCAGACATATCTTATGCTGTGGGAATTGTAAGTCAGTTCATGCACCATCCTCAAACCGAACATATGGAGGCTGCCCTTAGGATAGTCAAATATATAAAAGGTACTTTTGATTTTGGAATCCTCTTCAAAAAGGTCAGATAATCTCGAGATCCAGGCTTACACAGATGCAGACTGGGTAGGGAATCCAATCGACAGGAGATCTACAGCCGGTTACTTTACCCTTGTTGGGGAAAATCTTGTCTCATGGAGGAGTAAGAAACAAAAGGTGGTTGCACTATCCAGTGCAGAAGCTGAATTTAGAGGAATTAAGAGTGGTCTAACTAAAGTCTTTTGGTTAAGGAAACTGATGAAGGAACTTGGTTTGTTCTCTGGAAAAACCTGTCGACGTCTTTGTGATAAGAAGGCTGCTATAAGTATCTCGAGTAATCCTGTCCAAAATGACCGGACAAAACATGTGGAGGTGGATCGACATTTTATAAAGGAAAAAATTGAGGATGGTACAGTTGCTCTTCCTTAAGTCACCTCGAAAAATCAGCTTGCTGACATTCTGACTAAAGCGGTGGATTCTAAAAGTCTTTCTGATATTTTGGGCAAGTTAAATATCGGCAATCTCGATACTTAACTTGAGGGGGAGTGTTGGAAAGAATCAATCAAAGAAGATCATGAGATCAGAATGATTAGGAAAGAATCAAATCACATCCTTAATTTGCATTAGATTGATTCATTTGTCTTCTTTCCTAATTTGTATTCATCATCTCTCTATAAGAGAGAACATTGTACGATTGATGATCAATAAGATATGAAATCAAGAATTCCTCCTTTCTACCATGTCTTTTATCATAATTAAACAATTATAAATGAAGATATTAACTCTAAGGAACCAAAATTCTAAGTTGAAACCATGTGAATCAAAGATAGAGTGAAATGGTAGATTTCTATGATGGAGGAACTTGATTCTTTAATAAAAAAAATAATATCTAGAGATTGATAACTAAATCTAGCAATCAGCTAGTAATAAGCTTCAAGTGGATTTTCAAGGAAAAGAAAGAGTTAGTTTGAATAAGGTTTAAAGCTTTGTTGGTTGTAAGCAGTTTCTCTCAAATGGAGAGTATTAACTATAATGAGGTCTATGCCCCTGTGGTAAACCAAAAGTCCATCAGATTATTTATATCACTCATTGCATACTTTCACTTGGAATCAGAGCAACTAGATGTCAAAACAACTTTCTTGTTGTTTGGGGAATTTGAAGAGAGGATTATGATGTCAAAACTAGTTTTGACAAGGCTGAAGAAGAGAACAAAGTTTGTCTTTCGCAAAAAGTCACTCCATGGTCTAAAACAATCACCAAGACAGAGGAGCAAGAGATTTGATCCATTCATAGGTAAGAAATTTCTTAGATGTAGCATGATCTTTGTGTTTACTTCAAAGACTTGGTTTACCTATCAATAAATGTAGATGATATGCTTAATGCTAGTAGAGATAAGTCAGAGATTGTTGTGTTGAAGAAATATTTTAGTCAAGAGTTTGAGATGAAAGACCTTGGTTAATAAAGAAGAATTTTGGGGACTGGAAAAAGTTAGAAATAAAGTTTTTTAGAGGGCTGCTGATAACTCAAGAGTGATGTCTGAATAAATTACTTAAGAAGTTTGGTATGAAGAACATAAAGCCTGTAAATACTCATGTCGTTGCACACTTCAAGTTAGGTCCAGAGAGAGAAGTTTCAGTGAAGAGGTTCAAGTCTTTATGAAAACTATTCCTTATTCAAACGCAGTGGGATCTTTGATATAAGCCAGAAAGTGAGACAAATGACAACCGTCCTGATACAAGTACAAGTGAGTACCAAGGTAGTTCCTAGAAACATGTTTGAATGTTGCTTCGAGCTTATCAAGCTACAAAACTGATGTCGAGTGTTGAGGAGCAGGCTAGAATTATATTGAGAGACTATGGTAGAAATTTGTTAGGATTTAGTCTCAAATATCAGTTGAAGTTTCATGCTTGCAGCTGATGTGTCATCTTAGGTGTTTCACTCATGCTGACTGTAGGGGAGACAGAGGCTAGAAGTTAGTTAGAAGGGGTGAAAATATTGCATTCACGTTTTTTGAAGGTGGCGTGGTCGCGTTATTCCCTCTTAGCTACTATATAGCATGAATCAGTTAACAACTAGATTACTCACTCTCTTTCTATTGTAATTCGTTGATATGGCTCATATATGTCAACAAAGCAAAGGTGGAAAGACAAATGGTTGAGAAGTGTTAAACATGAAAGTGTTGTCTACATTAATATGTTGACTAAAGATTCATGCACTTCTACATTCATGCATTAAGTATTAGATACATTTACCTAGACTCATTCATGCATTTACCTAAGTAAATTCACATTACTCTTGAGATGATTCATGTATTTCTAGCACTATATAAGGAGTTGTAATCTTAATCATTTGTAAGGAAATGAAGAAACATATGGAATCAATCAAGTATATCAAATATTTTCTCCCGATCCAATCTCATGCTACAAAATAGCTCTAGCATAACCAAAAACCAACAAGAAGCTAAGCAAGCTCGGGATTTGCGGACCGAGCTAGCGAGCAGAGCAAATTATACCTCATAGGTTTTTAGTAAAAATACTTGATGTATTTGTTGTGTAGCCGTACTCATGATCAAAAAAAAATCTGCTCTTTCGTGGACGTTGGCAACTACCGAACCACGTAAAATCTTGTGTCTTTTATTTTGTCACTCATAATTTGTATGTTATATAGACAATCGATCACAACAAAATTGTAATTTGAAAAATTCCTCTTCATTCAATACATTTTCAAAACTGCTCCTAAGTGGACATATAAACTATGTTGTATAAATTTAGTTTGGAACCACTATAATCACTTGTGTTATCTATTAATTTTTCTGCATTTCTTTTCTTCTAATTGGCTCTGAGTTTTTTCACAACATGTATCATATATTTAATGAAAAGGAGTCCTAGCTACCAGTCACCAAATGATCCCAACTAAATCATAATCATATTATTCTATTGCTGCTAGCTTTACTTTCTTCAGTTCAGAGTAATTAATTATGACACTCAAACATTAATTCCACCTTTCTTTCACATTCAAGATATATATAACTCATAATCATTCTTCCGTAGAAAAGAAGGAATATTTATTTTGATGTTACTCAAATTACTACTTTCTAGAATTCTTCTCCTCGATCTCCTCTCATCTATATCTAAGAATTCATCTTCTACATAGTCCTCCATGCCCAACTCGTATTAACTATGTTGTCGGTAGGTCTCGACTACTACCTCTTCCGCCTTCTCCTCCTCTGCCATACCTTTCTTCCACCCCTTACAGTCACACCTAAATGTTGATGAGACTTTTCATTCTGATATACTCAATTGCACGCAAAACATTCATTTCAAGATTTATTATCATTCATCTCATTTTAGAAGTTAATGGTTTCATCATCTTACTTCATTTGGTAGTTCAGTATTATAATTATTATCATATACTCAAGAGGCTTCATTTAAAAAAAAAATAATAATAATAATAATAATAATTTATCCTAACCACCTTCCAAACTCTCGTATATTGCTAAAAATGTTAATCAATCTAAGCACGTATATGACTCTATATATGTTAATCAAAGTGATGCACAAACTTAGCTATATCGATTACATTCAGAAATTGCTCATCCTTTACTGTATGTATGCAGTTTCTGTTTGGAATTGAACGTACATATCAATATTAATTGATTGATATTAGAGGGAATAATTTTAAATAGCAAAAGTTATAAAACACATTCACCTAATAGCAACCCTTATGAAAAACTCCACAAAATAGCAAAAGTGTACTTTCTCTGTCAACAATGTCTCAATCATCCAATCATTTTTATCGTTTTGTGCGAAAATTACAACTGTTTGTTTATTTTATTATTATCCATTTAGGGTTTCATTAAAATATTAATAAAAATAGTGAGGCGGACTTCGCCTTTGAAAATGAGATGGAACTCGGTTCGAATTGGGCTGGAATTAATTAAATTCGAATGGAAGTCGACCATTATAGCTGGAATTCGGCTGTGGAATTCGGTATGGAATTCGTCTGGAAATTCATATGGAATTCGTATGTAATTCGTATGGAATTCGGATTAAATCAGATGGAACTCGCTTAAATGAGATGGAATTCAATAAAAATCGGTTGGAAGTCCATTTTAAATACATTTTCGTGTGCGATCTTTTGAAATTTACATTACACTACATGTTGCGATTCTCAAATAATGTAAATCATGTAAAATTTGTTCTTATTTAAAATTGAAAAGCTAAGCACATAAAATATAAATTATGGGAATCACAAGCACTTTGAACGGAATTTCATGTCCTCAAATTTAAGACAAGTAAATCGAACATATTACAATACATGAGGCAATTTAATTCCTAAAAACCGAACAAATTAATTAGGCGGTACTCTTTCTGGACAGCCACGTTTCGTGTGACTTGTAGATCCACATATACTGCATTTCTTTGTAGCTCGTCGTCTAGTGGTTGATGTTTGTCCCGCCTCTGCTCCTGAAGGACGACGACTATTTCTGGGTCGACCGGCTTGCCGATTCACAATCGGCGGCAAAACAACACAAGCTTGTGCTTCTGGTGATACAATCCACTCATCTTTGGGAGGCAGTGGGTGTATGACCCCTCCATATATTTCTTGCCAATTCGATGTCTTGTAGTATGACCAAACGTAGTCATATACACTCGTACCCTTGAAGCTGTGTCAACAACAAAGATTAAGTAGTGAACATTATAATTAAAGAATGATGTATTTATATATTTACTAACCGAATTGCAGCAATAGCATGCGAGCATGGAATAAGATCCAGCTGAAATTCATGACAGTCACACAAGTTGTCTTGGAGATCAACCTTCCACGTTGTATCTTTGAGGCTGACTTTAAATTGATCATCACTAATAGCCACAACAGAGTATTTGTGTGAGAGCTCCACCATTGGAGTCATTTTGGCCACGCATTCCTCAGTCAACTCTTCGGTTCTTGCAAACGCCTTAGCACGCCTTTCGTCAAACCATTTTTCTACAATGTGCCTATATAGCTCGACAACGGAACAGATCGGCAGACGTCTAGCATCTAATAGTCGGGAGTTGAATACTTCGGCTGCATTCGATGTCATGAAGCTATATCGGCGAACTGGGCATTTTGACCTTGCCCACTTTGCCGGTCCGAGCATCATGAGTTTGTCGTAAGCTGCCGGACAATATTGTGCAATCTGGTCAATTGCCTTCTGATAGATTATAGGACGGTAAGCATAGGCTGCCTTATGGTATAACCTCACAATTGGAGCAGTGAAGGTTGTCAACTTGCTCTGGATATGGTAACAACACAAAGCGTGTGTTGCCTCTGGATAAACCGTACTTACTGCGTTTGCTATGCTGATGTGTTGATCTGAAACAATCAGCAAATGCTCATCAGAATTGAAAGCCATCCGGATCCGGGACATAAACCAAGTCCAGCTCTCATCATTCTCGATCGGTGCAAATCCAATTGCCAGAGGAAATATCTGCTCGTTGCCGTCTTTGGTTACAGCAACCAATAGCACACCTTTATTTCTGCCCTTGAGGTGTGTGGCATCAACGACAATCACTTGCCGTAATAAAGTTGAGAATGCTGCACGCGACACACCCAAACAAACAAAAAAGTGTCGTAGTCGTCCATCTTCGCCGATATTAAGATCGGTAATGGTGCCGGGATTGTGCTATTCGAGAACATAAAAATATTTCGGCAGCAAGTTGAAAGAATCCTCTAAGCCACCATATATCATAGTTATGGCTCCATTTCGAGCTCGTAGGGCATTGCTGTAGCTCACCTTAATGCCGAAATTATGTTGCAGCTCCGCCATTATATCTCGCGGTTTCATGATCGATCCTTGTCGGCGCATTCTCCGGGCAAAATATGCAGAGATAGCCTTCGAGCGTATAGTTCTGCTTCGGATGTTGTCCATACTTGTAACACAAGTATGACTCGAGCAGAATTTGTATACAATCCAACATCCATCTGAATTAGCGGCTCGAATCATGAACGAACAGTTATCACTGCGGCTGCAACTATATTCCACCCGAGTTTTGGTAGATCGCGACACTTTAAACTCAACTTGATGCTCCATGTGCCAAAGTCCGACAGCCACATACAAGTCTTCTTTAGACCAAAACAATGATCCTTTTTGCAATTCCTCGTCCAATACTTCTTGAACATCTCGTGATATAGGTACGTCAGATGTATCTACTGGAATTATCGGCAATAACCAGTTGTTCATTTGTTGACTTAGGACATCAACTGTTTCAGCCGGTAAAGGCTGAGTCGGGACCAGGCTAGATACAATGGCACCTATACCACCTTGTTCTCGGACCCAAGCGGTGAAATCTTCAATTGTGCAATTGAATAACGAAGCATTGTAATTGTGGCGTTCATCACCCTCAGATGATTCCGTATCGAATTCAGCTTCGTCGTCATCATCTGAATGGACAACTACATTCGAATTTTGTGTGTTGGCACCGTCTTCATGATCATCACCATCATCACCACCATCATGGTTGCCATCATCATCACTATCATTTTCAGGTGCAGTGTAGTTTAAATCGGGGACTGGAGAACTTTGACTTCCACTGCTTCCTTCTCCAAACATCATGGTTGTAGAAAAACGATGTAGTTCTTCTGGTGTTGGACTATAAGGGTTGTGCGGTTGTGGGCTCAATGAAGCCATGTATGGCCTGTACGGAGATGGTTGTCAACGAGAGCTTCCAGCAGCTTCATTTGTTTGCATGTTCATCACTAAATAAAGCTTCGGCTCCCACAACATGTTACAAAGCCGTTGAAGGTGTGTATCCGTAGCCAGCACTGAAGGAACCGTCCTCCCACTTCTTGTTTCAGTTAGATAATAAAGGGTGTAAGAGCCCACCATGGCATGAGCATCTAGGATGTATTGAACATTTCTTTGGAGACCTTCTATCGTGATATCATCAGTGGATATCATGATAACTCGTTCTTCTCCGCCGATGTAGTTGTATGCATTGTCCCATTGACCATTGTAATGCAAAATGATAGAACGAAAATTTGCCATATTTTTTGAGAAAGCGTGTTTGATTGTGTTTGATTTTTGAGAGAGTTTTCTGAGAATGAGTATTAGATTGCATGAGAGAGTGTTTCAAATTGAATGAGTGTTTCACTTGCGACAAAATGTTTTCAGTCATGAATAGTAAGTTTGAATAGTTGTAATAGTAATATTTCTGCATCTTTGTACTATTAAATTCAGAAATACATGTGAAATTTCTTCCAACTCCGCAAATGTTGGCTTTATTCAATTGAATAAAGTCGAATTGAATTTTGGCAGGATAAAAAGCAGACTTTCAATAGTAATATTTTTGCATCTTTGTACTATTAAATTCAGAAATACATGTGATATTTATTCCAACTCCGCAATAAAGTCGAATTGCATGTGTTTGCATGCATGTGAATTAAATTTGAGCCAGTTCCATATCATTTGGCCGAGTTCCATCCACAATCGGGTAGTTCCATCCAATTTAGCAGAGGTCCATTTGTTAAATTAATTTTGACTTCCATCCCAATTTTGCGAGTTCCATCCGCAATCGGCGAGTTCCATCCGCAATCGGCGAGTTCCATCCAATTTAACAGATTTCCATTTGTTTAATTAAATAGCCGAGTTCCATCCGCAATCTGCGAGTTCCATCCCAATTTTTGGCGAGTTCCATCCAAAATCGGCGAGTTACATCCGAAATTGAGAAGTTCCATCCAAAATTGGCGAATTCCATACGAAATTTGTTAAGGTCCATCCCATTTGGGCGAGTTCCATCCCAATGATATTGACTTAATGAATACCAACATGGCAACATCCATCTATGCGTATTATTTTGTTTTTTATAAGATTATAAATGTTTAACATCGTAAATTCAAGCACACTCCCAATTGAATTTACGTAAATAATAAAACAATTTGCTACAAAATTTGAAGCAATAAATTACAAACAAACTCACAATTTTATTAATAATTTTCTAAAATATTACACAATTTGATACACATTTTGATAGAAAACACCGAGCTAGTGAAGGAGATGTTGTATTTGTTCCTTCACCTTGATGTCTTTTCCAGAAACGAAGAAGCGGACGCGGAGGTTATATCTCCATAACGTGATCGCTACTCCATGTGACGTAGGAAAAATCCTCTTCCGGGGAGGAGATAGCAGTGCCGCTGGGTCTCCTTCATCTCTTTCGCTGCTTAAATATATTAATTAGTGAGCACCGAAATTGTTAGTCGGTGGAGAGAGTGTCTGCTTCTCGTAAGCCACGGGGTTTCCATCAGAAATAGCTATCATTGATGCTCACTAACTAGAACCTTTCATCTCTTTTCCCGTAACGGAGAAGCAAGGGTTGATCGGCTGGAACCCTCTTTTGGTGGTTTTCCTTATTTCTGGTTTTGGGAAAAGGAGAAAGATGTCAAGGAATCCGGATGAAGGATTTTAACTACATGTGACGTAGGAAAAATCCTCTTCCGTATTGTTTGACGTAGGAAAAATCCTCTTCTAATTGATTGGAATCAAAAGAAATATGTGATATATGCTTCGAATAAAAAAATGAAAAAGAGCAAGAGAATAGTCATTTGTAGTTGTTATGTTTTTCGAATGAAATGAAGTGAAGTGAATTTAAATAGAAGGGACTAGTGGAATGAATTTGAACAATCTACTTGGTCGATAAATGGGTGCATTTATTCACTGAAAAGTTAAATTTGCACAGAGTGATGTGATATGTCAATGACTTGCAAGTGAATTATTTTGATCAATTTTGGCCAAATTCCATCCCAATTCGCCGAGTTCCATTTTAATTTGTCGAGTTCCATACAATTTGACAGAGTTCCATATCATGTTATTTAATAGCGAATTCCATCCCATATTAGCGAGTTCCATCTCAAATTTGTTTATTATTGTGGCGAGTTCCATTCCAATTTGGCGAGTTCCATCCCAAAATGGCGAGTTCCATATCAAATCGGCCGAGGTCTATCCCATATTGGCGAGTTCCATCCTTATGCGAATTAATATATTTTTTATAAAATTGTAAATGAATAACATCTTAAATTCAAGCACAGTCCCAATTGTATAATTTTTATTTACATTAACGATATATAATTTAATATTTTGCGACAATATAATTTTTATTTTATTGCACAATATGCCTAAAATAATACACATTTTGATACACATTTTGATTATAGTAATTTGTGAGCAACAAAACTGCAAAACGGGTGATCACATCCCAGTTCGAGCTCACTTATTATAAGCGCTCATCTCTTATCCCGTAGAGAGGCCAATCCCGATGTCCTGGAACATCAGGTGATTGCTTGCCCCATTTGTAGTTCCGGGAAATAAGAGACAGTGCGGAGGAATCCGGCCCAAGGACACCTACTCGATGTGACGTAGGAAAAATCCTCTTCCGGACTGTTTGACGTAGAAAAAATCCTCTTCCATTTTTTGTGGAGATGTCACTAATTCTTTCATCAATATTCAGAAAGGATGATGGAATAAAGATAAAAAGAAATTAAACCGCCATTTGAATTTGGATGATTTTAGGAATCAAGAAAAAATGAGATGGAACTATACAAAATCACCTTTATATAGAAATGAATAGTAAATGGTTGGGTAGACAAAAGTGTAAGAGTCACATGCATTATATGAGAAACTTTGCAGAGTTTCACTTTCACGTGAATCTGAAATATTTCAGCATTTATTTACTGAAAAGATAAAAGAGGCATTCAAGAGTGATGTGACATGTCAGTAACAACAATTCATGAACGAAGTTGGACAAAATATTGATTATTTAGCCGAGTTCCACACCAATTTGGACAGATCCATCCCAATTGGGACGAGTTCCATCCCAATTTACATAATTCCATCCGTATTTAAACTATTATTAATCCTTTCGGCCGAGGTCCATCCCAAAATTAGCGACATCCAACCCAATTGGGACGAATTCCATCCCAATTGGACAAGTTCCATGCCAATTTGGACAAATTATCATGATTTGTTTACATTAATGTTGAAATTAAACTATAATGTACG